>CABHPH010122854.1:36756-50130 GCA_902168325.1 Peromyscus nudipes
CACACACACACACACACACACACACACACACACACACACACACACACTCTCACACATATGAAAAAAGTTTTGTACGTGATGCCTTTTTAAATTTAATTTACCATGTGTGAACTTGAGAAGAGAACTTAGGCTTAAAAATGTATATTTTATCATATTACTACTATCTGCTAAAAAAAAATTTTTAATTGTGACATGACCACATAGTTTGGCTTTTCTTTTAAAGTTTATATATAATACTGGCAACCAATTCAAGTAATTCTTTACAAAAAAAACCATTTAAAGTCATAAGATTATATTCCAAAGGAAAGGAAAATATAATTTTTGCTCTTCTAGTAAAATGTCGAAAAATCCCAACCTACAAAAGCAAGGAAACCAATACTGGCCCTTTTTTTAATTATATAAAAGAACTAGAAAAATCAAAAAAGTAACAGGATTTTCCTATTTATCATTATTTAACTTTAGAAAAATTTTAATCTGCCAGTTAAGATGAAAAAGCAGATAAGCAAGTTATACACAGAACAAACCTCAGTGACAAGGAGAGCAGGCGTGCTAAAGTGCTGCAGAAAAAAGAGAGAGAGATTTACTGTGCTTTTGCCCTTGCTAAAACAGGGATTCCAACCCCAACGTTCACTGGCCTCTACTGTCCTCTGGGGTGCACCTGACATCTCCTGATTCCTGCACTCCAAGGCAAGAGGAAAGGGTATATGCAAGACAAAGGGGACCTAGAGCTGACCACTTGAGTTCAGTGGCATATAAAACTAACAGAAATTAAGTCATTATCAGAAATACATGTGAGGAGAGATTATTACTAATATGAAAGCTTGGGCAGAATTCCTTCTCTGTATCATCTACGCCATCCAGTTAATACTTTACATAGCTTTACTTTGCAAAACGCACTATAGTCAAACATCCCTTCTTATTAGGTGTCCCAGAAGAGACACAACCAACAAAATAAAAGTATCCACCTGTGTTCAGAAGACAGATGAGGGGGAGTATGAAGGATGGCATTAGAAGAACCAAGACCAGCAGAAAGAGAATGAAACAGATGGGTCAGGTACTCATGCTAGGCTAACTGGTCAAAACAGGATGGTGTCCAAGGCCTTCGGCTATGTGAAGCCTCAGCAGGGCCCAAGGAGTCCAATTATATTAAAGAAGCAGAGGTTGAGCTGACACAACTGTCCAGAGGCTCTGTTCTTACTTTCTTTGTACAGTACTAATATATGCAACAAATACCATAAATTTCTGGACTTAGACTCTGAGTTCTCTGTGTTAACGTAAACTAAGTTAAACATTTAAAACACTAAAATCGATTTCTTTTATCTCCAGTACACTGCTCCTACTTATGTGAAAGCAGTACTTAATTTTCTTCCAGATTTCCTTAGATATTACGATAATAATTACTTAAATAGTACAATTACCAATCTTGGTTTCTCTTTATTCGCAAATGCTCATTTATTAGTGGTAGTATAATTTATTAACTGAATTGCACTTGGCACTAGGGCAGATGTTATACAACTTAAAACATACAACCACTGTTCACCAAATGCCAGCAGAAGAAAAGTCAGTGGCCTATTTAATTGTTAAATAGGATTGGAAAGGAGCTGGAATAGAAATAGATCCATAAGGAAGTTCTCAAAATAACCTTGGCTGAACTAAGGCTGTGGCAATGGAAACAAGAGAGGAGAATGCCAGGGATAATACTCCAGAGACATATCTACAAAGAACAGGGTCCCATTGGAGGAGGAAAGCTAGAAAATTGATGGCTAGATTTTCTGGCTTCTGTTCTAGGTGGCTATTGAGAAGCAATGTAGGTGAGAGAGGTTGTATGGAAAGGAATATAATTGTGTCAGTCTTGATTATGTTAGCTTCAAGTTTCCTATAGAATGTTCATATATTTGAATTATCTGCTCAAAAAAAGAGATTTGGAGCTAGATATTTGGGTTTAGGAAATGGCAGGTGATAGTGACCCTGGGTGAGACCATTAAGGGTAGAGCTGAAAAGAAAATGGACCAAAGCCATAATGCTGGAACACCAATCTGTGGTGGTATTATGTTCCCTGAAATATTGTGCACCCTAATAAACTTATCTGAGGTCAGAGACAGAACAGCCACAATATTAAACATAGAGGATAGGCAGTGGTAGCACACGCCTTTAATCCTAGCATTCCAGAGGCAGAAATCCATGTGTTCAAGGATACAGCCAAGCATGGTGACTCACGCCTTTAATCCTAGAAAGCAAGCCTTTAATCCCAGGGAGTGATGGTAGAAAGCAGAAAGGTATATAAGGCGTGAGGACCAGAAACTAGAAGCATTTGGCTGGTTAAGCTTTCAGGTTTTCAAGCAGCAGTTCAGCTGAGATTCATTCTGGATGAGGACTCAGAAGCATCCAGTCTGAGGAAACAGGATCAGCTGAGGAACTGGCAAGGTGAGGTAGCTGTGGCTTATTCTGCTTCTCTGATCTTCCAGCATTCACCCCAATACGTGGCTCAGGTTTGATTTTAATAATAAGAACTCTTAAGATTCCTGCTACACCAACCTTTACACATAAGATGATGGAAAGTACATGAAAAAGACACAATGAATGCAGACAAGAAAATGCAACCTACAAAAAAAAAGTTATCAATAGCCTCACATGTTACAGTCAAGAAACAAAAAGGCAGAGAATGTCCTTCTGGGTATAACCATCATGACATCACCACTGACCATCACAAGAAGGATTTCAATAAAGCCAAATATAGACATGTCTACAGCTGAGCCTAGATGTACAACATGACAGAGAAATAAGGTGTAAAGAATCTATGTCCTTGATGAATCACATGAAGTGGAACTTCCAATTGACCTCAAATCTTCTTTTATAAAACATGGGATCACTTTATTCTAAGAGCCCAGCCTTACCTACATCCAGCAAACAGATATCTTAATTTGTCAAATAAATTCTTGTTTTGAGATCCATTTAATTATTTCCTATTTTATCATAAAATAATATATGAATGATTTCACTTATAAATCCTTGAATTCAATACTTATTATTTCTTTGGTTTCAATTAATGTAGAATTATTAAGTCACAGACAGCCTACATACATTAGAAGTAATGCAGACTGCAAAACCATACTGTTTTATTTAAATAGGAGTAAAAAGAGAAAATATAGAAACCTGACTTAAGACAATAAGAAGTGAGGAAGTGATCATTGACTGAGATGACTATAGAAAAGATAAGGCCCGAAGATGCCATCAGATTAGAAGGTCCTTGTTTATCTGAATATGGCTGCTCTTTAGATTCTGTATCTTCCTTAACTCTTCCAATTAGTCATCCTGAGTCCTACAATTTTGAACAATTTAAATCCTCCAAACTCATATCCAAATGAGTATCAAAATCCTACCAATTCTACTGTTAAAATATCTCAAATTCATCCCTCTTCTTGAATTGTAACCTAAAAATTAATTAAATCAAAAGATAAAATCCCCAGGCCCTCGCCTGTCTTATTAATCTTATTTTTATGATTTACTCATCACCCTGCCCTAATAAGACCAGTCTCTAACATTTCCACATCTTTGCAAATGGACTCATCCTATTACAAACTCCTATTTCTAGGAACCAGTATAAATGTAGGGCATTTGTGAATTCTCCACTCCATGTGTTATGCAGACTATTCTTGTTTTACAAATGATTCTCGATCTTGGAGAGGAGAACTTCCAGGCTAGAAGATCAATGTCTTCTCCATACTTGACTTCTTCCAGATCCGCAGCGTAATTACTGACACGTGGTCAATATTCATTTACTGAAAGAAGCCAAGGAAAATTGGGTGCAGCATGGGGGAAATAACAAAATAAACAGATTGATACAAAAAAAATTTTCAAGCTAATCACTTAAAATATTTTAGTGAATAATAGAGTCATACACCAAATTAATGCAAATTCCTATATAGAGATAGTAATAGTGTAAACATAGTATTTTAATTTCCTGCTTCACAAATTACTAAACCTAAAGTTTGTATCTTTTGTTCAGTAACATTTAAGATAGTTTCACCAACTGGATCCCACAGAACCAGACAAAACCCCTCTGAGGAAGGCTCAAGGCATCTTACATTTAGCAGACCTTAAGATGATTCTTCAACATACTAGAGAGAACTACTCTTCTAAATTACTAGCCTACATTTCAAATCTCTGACATAAATTTTAAGTAAGGATAGAACCCCAACAATACAACATGTTAATTCATAAAACATAAAAGTTGCTGGGCTTGGTGGTGCGTGCCCACAATCTCAGAACTCAGGAAGGTGGTTGCAATTCATGGCCAGCAGAATCTACATGGAGAGCCAGGCAAGCCAAGCCAGGGTTGTATAGTAAGACCTTGTCTTGGACAGACAAAAAGGTCCACATAAAGTTAAAACTATTAACTTGCTGATGCAAATGTATTTTCCTGAACTTCTCTACATTGTCACAAACAAAAGACAGAATGTAGGCTAGCAGGGCTCAAGATGCTGCTGATGCTGGACTGTACAACTGTGTGTAGATATTTATCAGCGTTATTAGAGGAATCATAGTAGAGGTACTAAGTACATCTTCAGGCACTAAGGAATATTAAAAGATCCCAACTTCAGGATATTTCAGAGAAATAAACAAATTTCTTATAGTATCTGGATATCCATCTTCCTAAGTCTCTAGGCCAACATGCTCCCAGCCTTCTCCTTCAATGATATGCATGTGACTAAGATCAGACTTTCAGAAATTATATGTAAAATCATAAGCATTTCTCAATCATCACAAAGTACTAGAAAAAATTAAAAATCCATTTTTATTTAGGTGTTTCAATTTTTGCTTTATAAAATTGGTTAGCTGTTTTGAAACCGTTGTACATTATTTATATACAATTTTTAAGACAAACATTAAGCAAATCCATATAATTCAAATAACTAGTAACAAATTGGAATTGTAATACTCTTTAACAGCAGACTTTACTTCAGTGACATATTCTAACCAATAAAACCAACAATGTAGCCACACAAAAATACATTTCAAAGGAAAACCCAGCATAGTTAGCAACCTTTTTTTATATAAGGATACTGTGCTCTCTGATATAATAAAGTGAGCAGTGTGACAGCTTTAAGTGACAGAAGCATGGAAATACATAATTTGTCTGCATTTTAGTCAATGCATAGGATTACACATGACTGTTTTCATGTTTATATTACTAAGGTATCAGATATCTAAGTAAGGACATAAACACTGAATATTTTTTAAATCTGTCAATAAATTCAAATATTATAATCAATGAAACAAAGATTATACCTAATTAACTTACCAAGACACACAAATGCTCAACAAATACTACCAGCAACATATCCTAAAACGTTCCTTGCCCCCCCCAAAAAAAAGGTAACCAAATAAAGTCAACCCATAAATATGTCACAATAACCTGAGGACAAATGCCATGCTATAAACAGATTGGCAGTAGGTACTAAAAGCATTAACAAAATTACTGATTCTCCTTTTGAGCATATGTATAAGCACACCCTCTCCATCCTCTAACCCATCTCAAATATGTCTGTTGTGCATTTTCTATGACTTCTGAGATCAGAAATCCCATCTATATCTGCTGTATACCCTTTAAATGTTTTCTTGACTTCTTGACTTCACTGACACTCAGCTCTCTTTTAAGAATATTGATTCATTTTTTAAAAAAGCCTTTTATTTAATCCTCAACATTATGCTCATCAGACTAAGGAAAGGGATTAAATGGTCTTCATCCCAAAAAAGATATCTGCCCCTTCCTGTTCTGATTCAAAGAAAAATGCTAGCCATTTTCTCCTCTTTCCGTGGTCATAAACATGGACAGGTAGATATTGGGGAGACATAAACTATAAATACAGATAACAGCACATCAGGTGGATTAAAGACTAAGAAGGAATCAGAATCTTTAGACAACATTGTGGTAGTTGCTGTAACCATGATACTGGGAGACAGAGACAGAAGAAACCCTGGGCTCATTGGCCAGCCAGCCATGTCAAATCTGTATGCTCGAAGTTCAGTGAGAGACCATTCTCAAAACGATGTAGTAACTTAGGAAGACCTCTAGCCTCCCCATGAGCACATACAGATGTGCAAATGCACATGAAGACATCCGCCCCCACCTCAAAAGATAAATGTCTTACCTCACCAGGACATTGGCTACCCTCAAGCCTGGACCACTCCCATTCCCACCTCCTCCAAGGCAAGGTCTCCCATAGAAAGTCAGCTGAGCCTGGTATATTCTGCTGAGGCAGGTCCAAACCCCTCGTCCCTGCACTAAGGCTGCACAAGGTGTTCCACCATAGCACTGGGCTCAAAAAAGCCAGCTCATACACCAGGGTGGATCCCGATCCCACTGCCTGGGAGCCTCCTAAACAGTTCAAGCTAAACAACTGTCTCACCTATCCAGAGGGCCTAGGCCTAAACTGCTCTTCACTCAATTCTACACTGCTTCTTATTCTTCAACTTTCAGAGTAAATGGCACTGCTTTAAGATGTTTCTCTGACTTAAGACAGAGAATGTTTCTAAGACAGCTTCAATCCCACCTACTGCCAGACATTTTCTATCACTTCATCTGATTTATTCTCCTCCGATTAGCCTTCAAAATAGAAAATTAAACTATATATTTATTGGGCACCTGCCCCCAAAACAGAAAGCTTGCAGACAGGGAGGCTGCTGGGGGGGGGGGTGTATTTTGTTTTGTTTTTATTCAATAAATAAAGTTTCAAGTAAGTAAATTAATGAATGTAAACAAGGTCGCAATACTGAGGATAAGTCTACAACTAACTCCTCTCCCCAGGAACAAATGTTTTTTAATTCAAACATGATTAACTCTTGAGAATAAGCAAAATGCAAAACTTAACAGTAAGTTAAAGTTTACCCTGAATCATAAACACCATTAATTTAAAAGATCAAGAGGAAGAACAGAGAAATTAAATCTTTCCTACTTCAAATATATACATTTTTTAGAACTTAATTTATTCTTAATATTGATAAAGACAAAAACAGCCGGGCGGTGGTGGCGCACGCCTTTAATCCCAGCACTCGGGAGGCAGAGGCAGGCGGATCTCTGTGAGTTCGAGGCCAGCCTGGACTACCAAGTGAGTTCCAGGAAAGGCGCAAAGCTACACAGAGAAACCCTGTCTCAGAAAAACCAAAAAAAAAAAAAAAAAAGACAAAAACAAGGTCAAATATTTGGAAATTTTCAAAAATAATTTTCAATAAAATTAAAAATAAAGTGTGTGGCGTATAGGACCAGTGAGACAGCTCAGCAAGTAAAAGTATTTGCCTCAGAAGCCTGGCAACCTGATTTATAGAGTGGGAACCCACGAAGTTGTCCTTTGACCACCACACATGCACTGTGGCATGTGCACCCCACATATACATATCATGCACATACATACACAATAAATTTTAAATAAAGTGAGAATAGGATACATATACATACAAAAGAATGCATTCTGCATACACTAGAAACAAAACATTAAAAACTTAAGTATAAAAACAATTATACAATGAATGAATGAGCCAGACTCCTTAAAGCCTAGCAAATGAGTTTTTAAAAAAAGCAATAAAGCGAAGAAAGCAGTAAAATATTTTAAAGACATTATTGATATTATACCATCAAATGAAAATTTTTAAATAGTAGTAAAAGGAAAAAAAGCACAGGACTTGTGCAGTTTCCATTTACTAAGTGTGGAGAGAGGAGGAGCTGTGTGTAAAATACCCTGCAATTCAAGCAGGACAAAGAGGTGGGATTGGTTGTGAGGCTGACAGAGAACTATTTTTTTGGCACTGTGGCACCTTTTGGTAGGAAATAAAAGTAGGGCTATATTGTATTGAATTTCAATTGTTATATTTATTGTCTTCTCACTGAAGAAACATTTTTTCTATGAGTTTTTTTACTAAGCCTATACACACACACACACACACAGAAGAGTCAAGAGGCCATGACCAACTCACTAAAATATCCCAAAGTCAGTATACCTATACAACCACCAATCGTGTTAAGAAACGTATCACTGACTCCAATACCACTTCCTTTCCCATAAAAGAAACCATTGTCCTGAGGTCTCATTCTAGCTTTTCCTGCTTTGGAGTTTCATATGCATAAAATAATATACAACATGCTCTTCTGTGTTGGCTTACTTTGATCAATAGAATGTTTGCATAATTCCTTTGCTGCTACATATGGCTATAATCTGTTGGACTACTGTTCTCATTCCTGTACAGTACTGACTTGAACATACAATCTATCCATTTAACTACCAATGAACATTTTTATCTCCAGGTTTTTCTTAATAAAAACAATGAAAGTGACTTTCTTGTTTACTGGTTATCTTTCAATTCCTACTGAAATTGCTGGACATATGCACTACCTAACAATAAAATCCATGAAGATATTGCTGGACAATTTTCAGAAATGATTTTCCCAATTTATGCTCCCAGCAGCAGCACAGATGTTCCATTGTCCTTCGCATTTTACTAGCATGTAATATTCCCATCTTTTTATTTTTAACCATTCCAGTCAGTGTTGTCAGGTTATCTTACTATAGTTTTAAACAGAATTAACCTGTTGACTAGAAATTTTAAGCACTTTTATTAGATACTTATATTACTTTTCTCATTGCTGTAATCAAAGACCTAACAAGAAACAACTTAGGAAGGGTTTCTTTTACATCCTGCTTTCGGAGTATAGCCCATTATGGTAGGGAAGTCATGGGACAGAAGCTCGTATATACTCACAGTTAAGCCCAGAAAGATGAATGCTGGTGTTAAGCTCAGTCTCTGTTCTGTCCCTTTTTATTGAGTCAGGGACCCCAGTCCATGGACTGGTGCCACTCTCATTATGGGTGAGTCGTCCCTCCACAATTAAACCTCACAGCCATAGCTATAGAAGTCTAAATCTACTCCAGCTGGCCATGAAAACTAACCATCATACCATTTAAGTATCCTCTTTTATTAAGTACCTGTTCAATTCTCTTTCCCTTTTTTGGGGGGAGGGGCTGGGTTTTCTATCAGATTGATTAATATAGACAAAAGTTATGTGTCAAGCATATGCACTGCAAATATTCTTTGGTTTGTTTTATATCTTCTATTAAAACCTTCTATAATACAGGTTCTTGTCAATGTTCAAAAGGTTATAAATCTCTTCCTTTATGCCATTGAAGATTATTTAGTTTTGTTTTCTGTGCTGTTTAGGAAATACTTTTTTGTTTGTTTGGTTTGTTTTCGAGACAGGGTTTCTCTGTGTTGTTTTGGTGCCTGTCTTGGATCTCACTCTGTAGACCAAGTTGGCCTCAAACTCACAGAGAGCAGCCTGGCTCTGCCTCCTAAATGCTGGGATTAAAGGCGTGCGCCACCACCGCCCGGGAGGAAATACTTTTAACCAAACTTAAAGCATCATATGTGTGCTTCCCTCCCGTGGTGTGAGGTTTAAATCCAATCACAAAATCGGTTATCCCCAGAATAGTTATGACTCTATTACATAGGTGGGCATATCTTGCCTGGAAGGTAGGTATTATATCACACATGGTCTACAGCTAGATCCTTGGTAAGTTTTCTCTCCCAGCAGCCTGACTTTCTGGCACTGAATGCTAGCCAACAGAGAGGAAGCCTCCAGTTTAGTTCCACCTTGATTTCTCAGTGCCCTGTAGTCAAAATGTGTTGCTGTTAATATTCCGATCCCGCCCCTTGGCGCCACCCTATGCCCTGACATAGAAGCCTATTCTTAAGGGGAAACCCCGCCCCCTCCTCTCTACCTCCTCCCCTCTTCCACTTTCCTCCCAGGAGATGTGCAGACCCTCAGGCCACTCCCTCTCTCTTCCCCTCTCCCCCCTTTTCACTTCTCCCCACTAAATAAACCTCTTCACTGAGCGCGGTCTGCAAGACGTCTTTGTCTCTCAATTGCCGCGGGGCACCTTGGTTCTCTACCCTCCAGAGCCTTCTTTACATAATTCATAACAATAGTGTCCTCAGCAATAGGATCTTACTAGATTATCTAGCTCTGGGAGGCCACCAAGAGTAATGGCAATAGCATCTATGCTTTTGGGGGCCTCTGTGACCTCGCTGGCCAATAATTCATAGGGAGGTATCCCACACCTGGCACTAAGATTGTTGTTGAATAATCAATGACTTCTGGAAGCCGCATTATCTAACCATAAGGAGAATTACTGCAGCAAGCTGTTTTTGTTGCACAATTTTTAAGATATATTTTTTAGTTTATAAAGTAGTTTACATATGGCCTTATCACTAATCCTTACTTTTTGTTAACCCTCTTCCAACTCCACTTACCTCAACCCTTTGATCCAACCCTGTGTCAGCCTTTCAACACCTAGTATTCCCATCTACCCCCAACACACACAGTTTCATACCCTCTGTGCTTTACTATATCTTCATTAGTTGCTCATCTCCCCTTTCTTGCTTTCTAGCCCCGATAGATACTGACTCAAATTTAAATATAGAACTCGATATCCAAAGCTGGGATCTACATATGAGGAAGAACAGCATCTTTCTGTGCCTGGCTTACCTTAATTAGTACAGTATTTTCCAGCTGCATTTGTTTTCCTGCAAATTTCATAGTTTCATTTCTTTAAGGCTGACTAGAATTCTATTTTGTGTATGTATATATATATATATAATTTTCATTATCATTCTTCAGATGGTGGACACCTAGGCTGGTTTCATTTCCTAGCTACTGCACAGACCCCTGTTGAACATGGATATACTGGTATATTTGTCATAATTCATAAAGTCCTTCAAGTATATACCCAAGAGTGGTAGCTGGATCATATGTAAATTCTATAGTTAGCTTTTTGACAAACTACTATACTGAACTCTATAGTGACTGTACCATTCTACACTCCTACCAACACTGAATATGAGTTCCCCTTTTCCACACAACCTCACAAGAATCTGTTATTTTTTTTAAAATAAACATTCTGATTGAAGGGATATAGTGCACACCTGATACTATAAACCCTGTCCAAAACCCATGCATGGTAGGGGAAGGAATAGATCCAAGCAGGAGAACACAGTATTGTTTCCCTAAATGAACATATCAAGCTGCCTTCTGCATATTTATGTTTATGTCCATAGACTAGTGCAGCTCTCAGGAATGGGCAGAGAAGCTCCTTTCTGCAGAGGTAGTGGTTAATGAAGAGACACCTATCTGGTGAGTAAGTGACCGATAAGTGATCAACTATGAATAGGGCATCACCACCACTCTTTGTCTCAAGGACCAAGGAGCATCACACAAGAGAGGGGAGGAAAACATTATGAGCCAGAGGATGGCAAAGACTGTTCTGAAATGCTGCCGTCCAGATGTGACACTGCCATTGCAACTATGAACACACAGCAGCTGTGGATGCTTGCACATATCTAGGTCCTCCAACTTTTCATCACGACTAGAGGAGGTGACCATGAGATTCCATCCATTCCTGAAGAACTAGTAACTGTTAATGGGTTCTGGGAAAGAGGAGGTCATTTTCTCTAATGGTGTAGCCACTGGGGGACTAGGTGAGAAGAAGAGGTCAAGAGGGAAAGGAAGGAGATGGCAGAAAAAAATAAGGGAAACTGAATATAATCACAACAAATTATATGTGTATATGAAATGGTGAAAATACAGAAAAGGTTATACAATACTGAAAAGCAATAACAAGACATATATGCATGACCTAGAGACATAAAGAAAAATCATAAAACTTTAGAAACAAAAAAGACTTAATTTTTTTAAAAGGAAACACTTCCTATGCTTCCTTTCTTTGGAGTAAGTGCTGGAAAGAACTCCAGTACTCTCCTCTCTACAGACAGTTAACTCATTCTCCATGCTTTAAAAAAAAAAAAAGGAAGAAATGCTAGCTCACTTGAAGACAAGGAAGGTATCTAGAGGCTTCATTATTTTGCTTTTCACATATAAAATTTCAATAATTGTGCACAGTGGGAAACAAGGTCAAGTTTCTTCTCCCCCAATTTGGCTAGCCAAATGACCTGCAAAATTTATTGAAAAAGAATACTGTTATTTAACAAAAAGTAAAACCCACTATGAAGATATCAATAGTGAACTTTTTAAGAATCAAATAATGTGTATAACTAAAACATGTTGGGAACTGAGAAAATGATAAGCAAACAACAGTAACACATAACTTTAATTCTCCTAAGTACACAATGGTTGAAGCAGTCATAAATGAAGTATATCACACACATATATGAAGTAATACACACACAACACCTTATAATCCACAGAAAGTGCACCTTGTTCTTCAATGGCTGGGAAACATTTTAAATACTGCTTCAAATGTATCAAAAGAAAAATATATTCTTGGGAAAAATCACATTTTATTCAAATAATATTTTAAACACACATATTTCACAATTTTAAAATATCTGAAATAATTTTAAACGGTTTTTATTCATTTTTGTTGTGATGTATGCATAAGTATTATGTGTGTGTGTGCACACGGAGGCCAGAAGTCAACATCAAATGCTGCTCCTCTCAAACTCTCCACCTTATCTCATAGAATCCAGAACTCACTGACTAGCTAGGCAGCACTGGAGATCTGCCTTGTTCAGGATACAGATGCATGTCCCCATGCCCAGCTTTTATATAGGTGCTTAGGATTCAAACTTGGATCTTCATGTTTGCACTTCAAGCACTCTGGCCCCTAAGTACCTTTTAGATCAAGGAAATTACAGGTCTTTTTTATTGAAAACCAAATAATGACAAACTTTATCTGTATAGATACAGATATAAATATAGATATATAGATAATGGCATTTAGTCAAAGTTGCACTAGTAAGTAAACAGTAAACTTATACACACACGGGAGGGTGGGGAGAGAAACTGGAAAACTAAATTATTAGAAAAAAACTAATTTATTTGAATAGAGAGTATGAAAATACAGTTCAAAACAAATTACAGGGCCTAAAAAACAAATATATACATATTTCCAACCTAATTAAATATCTGAACAGAAAAATTCTAAAACATAAATTGACAATGATAAAGGGACTTTATTCATCTATAGAGCAGACTAATATAAGAAAATTCTACACTCAATGGGTCAATTTTTTACAGTGAATAAAGCTGATGATTAAGGAATGCACAGGTTAATACAAGAAAGTGTGACAATTCACAATTAATTTTAGTTTTTGCTCCAAAGCTCATGATATCTCCCTTATGTCATTCAATAATAAAAACTGCTGGGCAGTGGTGGCACATGCCTTTAATCCCAGCACTCGGGAGGCAGAGGCAGGCGGATCTCTGTGAGTTTGAGTCCAACCTGGTCTACAGAGCAAGCTCCAGGACAGGCACCAAAACTACATAGAGAAATCCTGTCTCAAAAAAACAAAATTATTATTATTATT
>CABHPH010122855.1:0-13447 GCA_902168325.1 Peromyscus nudipes
TGGTTTTTGAGAATCTGTTTTTTCTGTTTGCTGTAATTGTATGAGAACAAGCCTTTCTTTTTTCTTCTTGTTTTTTCAAGACAAGGTTTCTCTGTGTAGCCCAGGTTGTACTGGAACTCGCTCTGTAGACCAGGCTGGCCTTGAACTCAGAGATCCACCTGCCTCCCAAGCTCTGGGATTAAAGGGGCACACCTCCATGCCATTTTAATGAAGAGAAAGGCACCAGGCAGGCATGGTGGCACCCAGGCCCGGAGGATCACGGTGAGCACCATGCCGGACAGGGAGCACTCTGTAGTCAGGCTCTGTCCTGAACAGATGAAGGAGATCTAACAGCACGTCACAGACTAAAGAGAAGTTATTTACACCACCAGCTGCCTGGAGGAATGTGCGCCTGTCACCCCAGCCCTCAGGAGGCTCAGGAGGAAGGCCAGCCGCCATACATAGTGAGACTTCGTCTCAGAAATCAGTCAAGGGTTGGGGTACAGCCCGACAACGGACCGCTTTTTCTGCCAAGTGCTTAGTGGAGCCCAGGCGAGAGCTCCACCCAGTGAGGCACCCACCCCAGCCACATTCAGTTATTGTTTTATAACTTCACAGGCCAGGTGCTGGGCAGGCTCCGGAGAGACCTGTTTTACATGTGCATTCATACCTCGTTGCATATGTAAGTTCTATGCTCAAAAAATCATGTCACCACAGTGTATCCCTGGTGGAAAGTCTTCCTCCACGAGCTCCACATGGAGCAGATCTGGGGGTGGGGGTTTGCTCTCTCCCTCTGGCTCTCTACTGTGTGGGTCCCAGGGATCGAACTCAGGGCCTCGGGCTTGGGGGCAAGCTCCTCTGCCTGCTGAGTCCTGTTGCTGGTCCCAGGTGTCCACTCATTCCTCAGCAGCCTCCTTCCCAGTTAACTTCGGGCACATCTGGGTCTCCAGCTCTGGGATGGAACGCCTTGTTTCCAACAGTCCAGGAACACTCCTTCTTTCTAGTTTATCTCAGCTCCATGTAATCTTTATGGACCTGTAGTGGACCGTCATAAACGCGGCCTCTGGAAGGTGCAATGCCCTGAACTTTCACGGCAGTGCACCTGTGGAGCGATTCCCCTCCAAGCTGGACGGGCCCTCTTCTCAGGCGAGCCTCTTCTGCCCACGGTGGGCAAGGGTGCCACGGTCAGGGATTATCACTGAGCATTTAACTAAGGAAGACCCTGACATCCCAAATGGTTGAGGACAGTAGCAAGAACTTCCCAAGTTCAAAGGCCTCTGGGTTACAGAGAGCGTAGGACAGCACTGGACAAGTGAGACCCTATGTCACAGCAAAGAGCAGTCAGGTCTGGTGGCCCAGGTCTTAAGTCCCAGCACTCAGCAGGTAGGGGCTGACAGATCTCTGGGAGTTCAAGGCCAGCCTGGTCTACATAGCCAGTTGCAGACCAGCTTGGGGCTGCATTGTGCCCTGTAACAAAACAACAACAAAAAGTATACATGGCCACCTGGGTGGGGTCGGGGTGGAGCCCCGCCTAGAATCTGCCCACCCCACCCCCAACCCCTGTAAGGGACTGGGGCGTGGTCAGGATGGAGCCCTCCCCCAACCTAGAATCCCCAGTGAGGGGCTGGAGGCGTGGTCAGGATGGAGCTCTGGAAAGCCCTGGCTTAATTTCTGGTACTGAGGCTGGCCTCAGACTCACAGAGATCCTCCTGCCTTTGCCTCCTGAGTGCTGAGATTAAAACACAAACATAACAGCTTGTGACCATCTCGTCATACAAAATGCATTCAGTCCAGATGGCTATCCAGGTGTGGTGGCGCAAGCCTTTAATCCCAGCACTCAGGAGGCAGAGGCAAGAGGATCTCTGTGAGTTCCAGGACAGCCAGGGCTGGTACACAGAGAAACCCTGTCTCGAACAACAACAACAAAATCAAAGTAGCTGCTGTTACCCCTTTGAAGGCCACCACTCCTCCCGGCTTTGGTGCAGATCTCTGCCTGTGCTTTTACTGTCCTGTTCTGTGGCTCTGACCTAGTCTAAGCACAAACGATATCAGATGTGTGTCTGTCTCTGTCCAGCTCAGCGGACGTGGTGGATGTGGGGATGATATGTGCACTGGGCACCCCTGTCCCGGGTGGTTGTGTGCTGACCCGCCCCCACCCCACCTCCTGCCCTTCCCAGGAGGTTTATGGCTGGGGTCGCAGGGTGCCTCAAGCCTGCTGCTCCCTATCTTCACCACCCAGCACTTTTGGCTGGTGAACTTTCCCAGCCGGTATCTGACTTATCACCAGCTCCAATGACATCCTTCTGGGCACCTTGTTCCAGACACACCAGGGAATAAATATGTAATGGCTTTCTTGATAATAGTAACTCAAGGTGACGCTTGTCTTTCTGGGGCAGAAGTGGGGTTGACTCACCTGCATGCTGGTTGAGGTCGCTGGAACACCATCTCCTATCTGGATATTCCAGGACCATGATTAACACCCCAGCTGAATCCATTCCTGTGTATAAACAACAGATACAAGAAGTTTTTATGGTTTGTTTTGTTTGTTTGTTTCCAGACAGGGTTTCTCTGTGCAGCCCTGGCTGTCCTGGATCTCGCTCTGTAGACCAGGCTGGCCTGAACTCAAAGAGATCCTCCTGCCTCTGCCTCCTGAGTACTGGGATTAAAGGCGTGCGCCACCATCACCAGCTGGCTTCATGTTTTTTAAGCTTTTCATTTTTCTTACTTGGGGACATATATGTGAACATGTGTGTGCCACAGAGCGTGTGTGGAGGTCAGAGGACCCCCTGTAGAGGTTCTCGACTTCCACCATGTGGGACCCCTGAATGGACCTTAGGTCCGCTACCTTGCCTTCAAGCGGCTTCACTCAGTCCCCTCGCTGGCCTTCTAGCCCCATTTGTACGGAATGACTCAACACTGCTCACCGTTCGGGAGAGACAAGATCAACGGGCAGTGAGGGTGGAGGAGAAGGTGTGTGCACCTGTGCAGCTGGGGGCGGGGCCTGGGCTGCGGGGGCGGGGCCTGGGCCTAGGCATTATTCAGAGCCCTAGCCCCCAATGGGAGAAGGTGTGGGACATGGGGCTCAGTGAGCAGGCCTCACCCAGCACACAGGATCTAACCCAGCACTCCATGGACCAGGTACCGTGGTGACATGCGTCCATCAGCTCACAGGAAGTGGATGCTGGAGGGTCAGGTCTCAAGGTTGATAGCCTGAGCTACAGGAGGCACCGGAAAAAAAACAACGGAAACAGCTGAGCCTGGTGGCTCCTGACTTTAATCCCAGCACTCGGGAGGCAGAGGCAGGAGGATCTCTGTGAGTTCTAGGTAGGCCAGGACAACAAAGAAGGACCATTTCTCAAAAATAAATAAATAAACAAAAAACAAAGAAGGAAGGAAAGAAAATGCATATTCAGGAGAACTTGGTGGCCCTCCTGGAGACAGTGCTCAGTGGCAAGAGAAGGGCGCAGGACACGAGCCGCAGGGGCCGCTCCAAGGAGGTCCCTGAAGTCCTCAGGGCCACAAGACAGGGGTGTCGGGTGCTGGGGCCGAGGATGCAGTTATGGAATAAGAACACAGCTTCAGTGTGGTGAGTTGGAGAGTTCTGGAAAGGTGTGGTGGCGATAGTTGTACAGCGTGGGGATCGTAACATAAGTATATTTTCAAGCGGTTATGACGATCCTGGAGCAGGACTCGGTGGCGGAGTGCTTGGCTGGCATGTGTAATGCTCTGGCTCCTTTCCTCAACACTGAAATAAATCATTCATTAGTGAAAAGGGCTAGATTAGGGATAAGAGTGGAGTTCAGTGGGGGAGGTATGTGCAACAGGACAAGGACCTAATTCCACACCCAGTAACGACCCTCACACCAAAGAGACTATGGTTGTCAATAAATGTTGCATGCCCTAAAAGAACTACTTGAAAAATAGAACCTAGGTTGGCTAGCTGGCTCAGAGAATAAAGACACTTACCCTCAACCCACGGACCTGAGTTCAATCCCTGGTACATACACGGTGGGAGAAGCAAGTCCTGTGAGTTATCTTTCAAGCTCCATAGGTACAGCGTGGTGCACACATGTGAATATGCACACACACACACATTGCACACATGAACACAAAACTTCGGCCGTTACAGCTCAGTCATCATCCCAGCATAAGGGAGGCTCATGAGTTTGATCCAGCCTGGGGCACATGGGCAAACCATCTCCACAAAAAAAAACGACAGCAAATTAAGTGTAGTAGTTGGCCTTGATCATCAAGTTGATGGGATTTAGAGTTGCCATGGAGACAAGCCTCCTGGCCTGTATGCAAGAGATTATCTTCAGTAGGTAAATGGGCTGGCATTACCCCGTAGCCTAGGGTCCTGGACTCAATAAAAGGAGACAGTGATTTGAGGCACTGTGACCATCTCTGCTCCCTGACCACATTGTGCCTGGTCACCATGATAGACTGTATCCTCCCACTGAGTCAGAATTTACACTTCCATTCAAAATCTTTTTCATGCCAGGTGACGCACGCCTTTAATCCCAGCACTCGGGAGGCAGAGCCAGGCGGATCTCTGTGCGTTCAAGGCCAGCCTGGGCTACAGAGTGAGTTCCAGGACAGCCAGGGTTACATTACATAGTGAAACTCTGTCTCGATAATAATATTAATAATAATAATAGAAATAATTATTATAATAAAAGCTTTTGCACACCATCCACACAGTTTCATGAGATGATGGGAGGGTTAAGTGCTGAGAAACATTGACGGTTGAGGCCATTCTCCTGCTTTTCAGAGGCGGAGGGCCATCAGGGACAGGGCTAGAGGCCACTCAGTACAACGTCTTGTCGTCGGCCTCTGTCTGGCTGTGTTCTGCCCCTACCCTGGAACCTCAAGCCAGGACGACTGGGAAGTGATGGACTAGCTCACCTGGGCAGGGGGATTTCAAGGTAGAACATCCTGGTGGTGGCATGCTGCTGCCCGCTGCTCTCGTTCAGATTTTCAGTGAGAAGCAGTAGCAAAGGGTGCAGTTTGGGGAGAGATTGTGTGTGAGGTGCATTCAGATGCTGCAGAGGACAGGACTTGGCACTGTGAAGTGAAGCCCAGGGTTATAGAGCAGGACAGCAGGGAGGCGTCCTGAGATTCAAACCCCCTCCGAAAAAGGCTGAGGCCTGTGAAAATCCAAACTCATTGACAGCAGAGAAGCTGACGGGTCATTCCATCAAAGCTGCCCCCTCCTCTCTCCTGCTCAAACGCAAGCCTTCAAGAAGGGGACCAGCACACAGAAGGGATGAAGCTGCCGTCCAAGGGGACCAGGCTCCATCGTGACATGCCTTAGACCTTCACAGGCTCCCCCACTTGGTACTGGATCTTAGAGACTGACTGAGAGGACCATGATGTCCTGCTGCGTGATGACTGAGCTCCACTGAGGCCAGGAAATGTGTGGCAGGGTTGAGATCCATGCGGGAGGTCCTGGCAGTCCACTGTGTGAAGCCGTGTAAGTGAGGCCTAAGTTACAATGGAGACCCCAGGATCGTGTTTGTCATAGTCGGCTTTCTATGGCTGTGATAGAGCACTGACCAAAAATAACTTGGGAGAAAAGGATTTATTTCATCTTACAGGTCCCTGTCCATCATCTAAGGAAGTCAGGACAGGAACTCAAACACGACAGGACCGTGGAGTCAGGAGCTGGTGCAGAGGGCATGGAGGGGAGCTGCTTACTGGCCTGCTCCACAGGGCTTGCACGGCCGGCTTTCTTACAAAACCCAGGAGTGGCCCCGCCCACAGTGGGCGGGGCGGGACCCGCCCATGTCAATCATCAATCAAGAAAATGCCCGGTAGACATTCCCATAGATCTGTGGCAAATCGTCCCTTGAGGCTCCCTCCTTCCCGGCTGTCTAGTTGGTGTCAAGTACCCAGCACACTGGTGACGCGAGGACCACTGTGGGTCTGCTGAGGGAAGCGGTCACGCCGCGGGGAGGCTGTGTGAGCTGCCCCGGCAGGGACGGAGGGGCGGGGCTCCCAAGCCCAGAGGAGCCCAGATGACTCTGTCATGAGTCACAGACGCAGGACATGGAGCTGGAGGATTTGGGGTTCCTCCTGCTGGGTGTTGGTCTGGCTTTGGTCTGCTAATTCTTTGCTGTGTTCTGATTTCTCCCTTTTGGAGGAGGAATGTTCACTCGGTGCGAATGCACGCTGTCTTTACCTCACAGGGAGTCGCAATTAGGAAACGCAGTCAGTGTTCAGGTTCAGGGGACGTTTGGCACTTTGGAATCGTGTTGAGACAATTAAAGACTATGGAAACTTTCTCTTTTCAAGACAGGGTCTCTCTGTGTAGCCCAGGCTGTCCTGGAACTCACTCTGTAGACCAGGCTGTCCTCGAACTCACAGAGATCCGCCTGCCTCTGCCTCCCAAGTGCTGGGATTAAAGGCGTGCGCCACCACCGCCCAGCCTATGGGGACTTTTGAAACTGGACTGAATGTATTTTGTTGACAAGATGGCCACAAGGTGTTGTGATTGTGTTTAATCCCAGCACTTGGGAGGCAGAGGCAGGAGGATCTCTGTGAGTCTGAGGCCAGCCTGGTCTACAGAGTGAGACCCTATCTCAAAACAAAACAAAACAAAAAAGCCAAAATTGATGAGGGGTAGAGTCGGTCAATGTGTGTGGGGGGGCATCCTGTGGGCTGGGGTCCTGGACTGACTAAAAAGGAGAAAGAGAGGGTTTGATGTGAACAGACGCCTACAGGTTCCTGCCACCCACCATGATGAACTGTGTGCTGGCAAAATGTGGGCCAAGATAACGCCTTCGCTCTACGTTTCTTGTGGTAGGGATTTCCTTACAGCAGGCACATTCACAAGTTACACACACAAGACTGAGCCACATGAAGCAAAACTGGCCTGTTTCATGTGATTTAAGCCCAAAGGGTTGTCTCTCACCCACTGGCCTTGTTCAGTCCTCAGGACCTGCCTCTGAAACAGCAGGAGCCCCAGAGGGACAGACGGACAAAGAGGAGAAAGCTCTCTGGGGAATGCAGGCAACCAGTGAGGCCTGGATCACACAGACCTGCACACAGGCCGGGCTCCTCCAGTCTGCACAGTCCTGGGGATGACATCTGGCTTGGAGTGTGCTGGCCTGTGCCGCACACCGGAGCTCACAGCGTTGACTGTGGTTCAAGCGTTTGTCAAATGTGCTCGTAAACATTCTGTGAGATCACCTGGCTCCAGCTATCACAACAGGAATACTGTGTGTTTGGTGACTCTTATTTCATGGTTTATTGATTTATCCAGACCCCCTTTTTGAGATAGGGTCTCACTACACAGCCTTGGTGTTTAGTGAGAACTGTGTAGACCAGGCTGGCCTTGAACTCTCAGAAATCGACTTGCTTCTGACTCCCCAGTAAAGACTTGGCTCCCACACCAAGCCTTTTTTTTTTTTTTCAATTCAAATGGGGTCTCACATAGACCAGGCTGGCCTCCAACTCCCTATTGGCCAAGGATGACCTTGAACTCATGACCTTCATGCCATCCCCTACTGAGTGCTGGTATGCCTGGTGTGCACCACCAAGCCTGATTTATTTGGACACCCTCACACAGGCCTTTATTGCTGCTACCCAGCACACACAGAAACATGCAGCGTCCCTGTCCCCAGAACAAATCCTTAAGTGGAACCCACGTGCTGCTGTGTTTACCCCGTGGAGAAGGGACATGTTCCTTCACCAGATGTGCAGTTGTCACATGACCAAGTGTCAGCAAACATCTGTGTCATGTTCACCCTGGCCAGGTACACGGCCCTCCTCCAATCATGTCACGCACGGCAAAGGCCCGGCTCTGCTGTGAGTCAGTGCAGCGCACCCTGAGGTTGGACAAGTCAGAGGAGGTGAAGGTTCCAGAACGATGTGGGCAGGGAACAGAACGGGCAAAGCCCTGATGGTTGTGTTGTGCTTCTGTCCAGCTGTGCTGTGTCCTGACCCACAGACGGAAAGTACTTGTCCGTTTTCTGTCTTGGACTTGTGTCTATCTGGACCAACAGGTGCCAAGAGATAAGGTGGGGAAACACTAGGTGGATGTGGGGGTCTGCGGGTGACAGTTGGAAATGGCGGCTGCTCTGCTGACGAAAGGCGTTGGGGTCCAGCCCCTCGACAGCCTCCGCCCAGAGTTCCAGAAGAGACGCCACCCGTGGTGGATTAATCTGAGGGGCTCACTAATAAATCTACGCACACGAAACTCTTCAGTCCATACGCTTTGTTCTTCTGCGTCAGTTCTCTCCACTCAGCTTCTTTTCTGCTCTCACACTTAGCTCCCTTCTTGCCTGATTCTCTCCACATCTTTCTGCTCTTCCCTCTTAGTGCTTTCTTGATTCCTTCATCTTAGTTCTGCCCCATCTTGGTCTTCTCCTCTCGCTCTCACCCACCTAGTTCTTCCCGGTCAGGCTCTTCCTCATCTCCCGTCTTGTCCCTCCGGTTCTCCAGTCCAGTCCCCAGTCTCTGAGGATCACAGTTGTATATCCACACAACAGCAGTGCTCTGGCTAAGGCAAGGTCCCCAGGCTTGAATTCTTACAGGCAGTGACCATCTGGCTTTCTTTTACAACCCAAACGGGGAGTGGGTAAGGGATGAGGTCAACTAAGAGCTAAAATCGGTTAATATATCAGAAAAAGGGAATTTATGTGCTCAAACTACATTCCCAGAAGTGGTTAGGTAAAATGTTAGGAGTCTATAATGTTAGAATAGATACCACTAAGGCTATATAAGAAAGGAAGTTCTGAGCTTAATTTGCACAAGAAACAAAGCTATGCACCTAACATCGCCTAGGCATAGGGGACAGGCGGTGTCTCTCTGTAAGGGAGTTTACCTTAATTCAGGAGACTCAGCAGTTGGTCTGAAATGCTTTGTCCTGTCTGCCTTTTGGCATTGGATGCTAGATAAGTATGTCAGATAAAATACACTGTTAGAAGTTCTTGGGGAAGGTATGAGAGAGAACGCACAAGAAATTCACAGCAGGAAACAGCTGATATGTTAAAAGCCAAATGACACCAAATACTCCGTGAGATTTGGGCTCCTCTGGAGGGATTCCCTGATTCCTCCAGGTGTAGCTCTACCATGTTCAGGTGAACTGCTGCCTCATTCCTGCGGCTTGCAACACTCTTCCAGTGAGTTACTTCTTCAATAGGACCGAAAAGGCCCTGAGGAGATGGCTCTGTGGGTAAACACTTGCCCACAAACGTGAAGACCTGAGTTCAAAACCCCAACATGCCCATAAAGCCAAATGGAGTGTGCAATCGCAATCCCAGCATTCCTAGTGGAGACAGGTGGCCGGCCGGCCTGTGAACAGAGACCAGCTTCAGACAGGCATCACTGAGGACTGACACCTGAGGTGTGTGGCCAGTACACACACACACACACACACACACACACACACACACACACACACAAGATTCTTTGAAAAATGAGAACCAGTTGGGCATTGTCTTTCTTTCTTTCTTTCTTTCTTTCTTTCCTTCCTTCCTTCCTTCCTTCTTTCTTTCTTTCTTTCTTTCTTTCTTTCTTAATCTATTTTTATTTTATGTACATTTGTGTTTTGCCTACATGTATGTCTGTGTGAGACTGTCAATCTCCTGGAACTGGAGTTACAGGCAGTTCTGAGCTACCATGTCAGTGTGGGGATTGAATCGGGGTCCCCTGGAAGAGCAGCTGGTGCTCTTAACTGATAAGCCATCTCCCCAGCCCTGAGCATTGTCTTTCTAATTTTATTTTATTTTATTTTATTTTATTTTATTTTATTTTATTTTATTTTATTTTATTTTATTTTGTGACAAGATCCTGCTCTTTAGCCCAGGCTTTCCTGGAACTCACTCTGTAGCCCAGGCTGACCTTGAACTCACAGAGATCCTCCTGCCTCTGCCTCCCAAGTGCTGGGATTAAACACAAACAGAACACCTTGTGGCCATCTTGTACAAAATGCATTCACTCCAGCTTCAAAAGTCCCCATAGCCAGCCAGGTGCGATGGCCCTCGGGGGCAGAGGCAGGGGGATGTCTATAAGTTTGGAGTTAGCCTGGTCTAATCGCCAGGGCTACATAGGGAAGCCTAGTGTCAAAAGAATAAAAGAAAGAGGGGACTGAAGAGATAACTAAGTGGTTAGCGCACTGGCTGCCCATTCAGAGCACCCAGGTTCCGTTCCCAGCACCCACAAGGTAGCTCTCAATCATGTGTAACTCCAGTTCCAGGAATCAGAGCCCTCTGTGGGCACCAGGCACACATGGTGCACAGACATACGTGCAGGCAAAACACTCATACAGATAAAATAAAACAATTAAAAAAATAAAAGGAAGAAAGAAAGGAGAGGGGGAAGAAACCTGAGCTGCAGGGCCAGCGGGATGACTCTAGGGTAAAGGGGCTTGCAGCCAAGTTGGTGACTCAAACACCACCCCCTGAACCCACCCACATGGGGGAGGAGAGCGCTGACCCCTCACGCTGTGCTCTGACATCCATGTTCGTGCTAGGGCTGGCCTGCTCAACCACTTGCAATAAATAAATACATTAATATGTGAGGGTTTGTTTTTTATTTTTTCCAAAAAGAAATGCAGAAGATTTTCAGGGTCCTAACGTTACATTTTCCCCCCAAAGTGGGACTTGGGGGCTTGGGCCCGTCAGCTCAGCACCTGGGAGCGCCAGGCAGGAAGATTTGGACAACGTATGGGGAGGTCATCTTAAAAAAAGAAAAGAAAAGAAGTCCAGGCTGTGGCTCAGGCGGTGCAGAGCTCGCCTGGAGTGCAGGCGGCCGGGATCCATCCCCGCACCACATAAACCAGGTGTAGGGGCCTGGGTGGGGGGCGTGGGGGGGGTGGGGGGGGGGGGGGAGGGGGAGGTGGGGGGAGCGGGGCATGCGGGCCTGGCATCCCCGCACTGGCAGGGCCGAGGCCGGCGGGGTGAGAGCTGAAAGTCAGCTTCAGCTACACAGTGAATTTCAGAACAGATGGGGCCACACGCGGCCTGTCTCCAATCAATTAATTAATTGTTAACTAATTAATGAGACACTCAGATCATCGATGAATGGAAAGGGCCAGCGCGCGCTTGTGGGCATCGGGCTGTAGGGGGCAGCACCGCTCGGCGGGCAGGCCACGCCGGGCGACCCGGAAGGGTCCGTTTGCCAGGGCACATCAGAGGCTGGGAGGAGGGACCAGGGTGGGGCTGGGTAATTGTCTTTAACCGTTTAATTAATTCTTCCCTCTATCTTTTTAAGTCAGGGCCTCACTATGTAGTGCGGGTTGTCCAGGATTAAAGTTGGAGCCACCACACCAGGCTTAATTCATTTTGCGTATTTACTTTTACTTTTTATTTTCCTCGAGTCAGGGTCTCTCATCGCCCAGGCTAGACTCCAAGTCCCTAAGTCGTGAAGTCCTCCACTTCCTGGGCACTGGAATGGCAGGTCTGAGCCACCCCACTATATTGCCTGGCTCTGTTGTTTATATTCAGACACAGGGTGCCACTCTGTAACCCGGACTGACCTTGAAGTAATAGCAATCCTCCTGCCTCCACCTCCTGCGTGCTCAGATGGCAGGCAGGTGCCTGCATACCCTTGGCAGATTCTCAATGGAAAAGCCAGGGCAAGAGTGTGGCGCATTGGCAGGGCTCCTGCCTACCGTGGATGAGGTCCTGGGCTCCAAGCTGAGCACCACGGAAAGAGGGCGAGCGGTTAGCAAGGGCTCAGTGGTTGGAGCACAGGCTGCTCTCACAGAGGACCCAGCTTCTCTGTGTAGCCCTGGCTGTCCTGCAACTCGCTCTGTAGACCAGGCTGGCCTCGAACTCACAGAGATCCACCTGCCTCTGCCTCCCGAGTGCTGGGATTAAAGACGTGTGCCACCACCGCCCTGCTAACTGATGTCCTTCTAAGAGATCTCACCCTAGCAGGTGTCACGGCACATCCCTGTCATCCCAGCACTTGGAAGGCTGAGGCAGGAGGAGTGAGTCCCTGTCACACACAAATGTAACTGCGCCCTGGCCTTTCTTCAGCAGCCTGTAAGATGCCAGGTGACCCCAAGCCCCTGCAGCACCAGGGCCCGCGCTGAGACCGAGGGTCAGCAGCAGGTCCCTGCGGCCCCTTTTGCCTGGCATCGGGGTTCACTGTAACCTTTGTACCCCTCGGCCATAAAGCAATCTCTGATGAGATAGTGGCTAGACCCAGAGGGCTGGGGCGGGGCCCGCAGAGCACAGAGTGGGAGATGGACCCGAGGCTGCCCCTGTGTGGCGCTGACCTGGGCAGAAGCTGGCCACCCTCTTCATCTTGTCGGCAAAGGGGGACCCTGGGCATCCATCTTGGAGCCTTCCTGTTCTGTTCTCAACCCTGGCTCCTGGAGAATCTTCTAAAGCCATCCCCATAGTGGGACTGACCCTACAGGCCTCACTCTACAACCCCACCCCGTGGTCACCTGTCCACCCTGTCCTCTCCAGCACTCTATCCCCAGCTCAGCCATTGCAACCCCACAGGCCTCTGAGGTTATCCTCTAACCTCAGGGCCTTTGCACAGACTGTTCCTGGATCTAAACACTGTTCCACCCATCCAACCCACTCTCTCCCCTCCCGTGGCTCTTTGTCTACACAGGTCCAGGCCGCCCCACTGTCCCTCATTCCTCCACCCCCTGAGTGCGGGGAGGCCCCACACCTGGCTCTACCACGAACCTTTTTGAGGCTATTGGGGTCCTCCACCGGTGTGGGGGGCAGGGGGCAATCTCTTAGTTAAGTCCTCTACAGCTTCAGACCTGGCACAAGGCCAGAGGGGTGACTTAGCTGGTTAAGGGCTTGTAGAATGTGAGAGCAGGAGCTCCCACAGAGCGGGGGTGGGGGGTGGGGGGGGCACACGGCGCACCTTCCCGGAAGGATGAAGCCTGAGAGTTACCCAAGAGAGAGCAGAGTCCCCTGTAGCCACCCAGCCACACCCCAGTCACTATCACAAGGGGGTTACTCACACCTAGCTGTGTCCTGGGGAGGGAGGAGGAGGGGGCGGGGGGATCTCTCCATCCTTCCCAGCAACTGTTCCAAAAGCAAAGGCAGGGAGAGAGGCTCAGGTGAGCAGATAAGGATGACTGGCCCAGAAGGGGGACCTGGGTGTGGCCTGGCCCCGCAGCAGGGGCCAGAGTGAGTCAGGCGCTCTGTCCCTGCACAGTGCAGTCTGTCCTGACACACCCAGCACCCTTCAGGACCAAGGGATCAGGCTGCCGGGGAGGGACAGAGACGGCCCCTGAGAGTCACCATCACAAGACGGTGGCTGTGAGCTTCTTGCAGACACGCCTTGTCATAAAGTAGCCCGCAAAGGACAGACCTAGTTAATTACGAATTAATTAATTGCTGGATTTAACTTTTGCAGAACTAGGGATGGAGCTCTGTGCCTCATGGCTGGACAGGAAGAATTCATGACTCAGCCACCTCCCCAACCCTCACTGGGGGGTTCTGGGCGGGGCTCCACCCTGACCACGCCCCCAGCCCCTCACTGGGGA
>CABHPH010122856.1:0-29242 GCA_902168325.1 Peromyscus nudipes
TGACATCTAGAACATTCAACAAGCCCCTACGAAGAGATCAGAGACACAGACAATGAATATAAGCAGACATGTCTGCATGGTCAACAAACCTTTAAAAAGACTCAGGGAAGTGAAAATTTAAAAAAAAAATCCTATTAATTGATTTTTTACTCAGTAGGTTGGAAAAACTTTGAAGGAGACATAACATCCAATATCGGTCAAGCAGGAAGATAAGATAACTTACATATAGCGATGGAGAAAAGGAATCACTATTTTTAAAAAATTATCTTCCAATATCTTTGGAAACTTAAGCACATATGTATTTTGACATACACAGCGTCTGAGACGTGAAAGAAAAGCACCAATACACAAGGGTAAGAATGTTTATTGAAATGGGATTTTCACTGTGGCACTGCTGAATTATGGGAGAAAATGACAGCAATCCATCATCGGGGGGGATGGCCGGATAGGTCTAGTATATACACACTATGAAATATCATGTAAACATTAAAATAGTGAGGTAGACAGTGTTCTGGCCATAAAGGAATAGGAGAGTTGTTAGCCCTGATTTCATTTTGTCTGGCTAAACTGGGTCACATGGCCACTCTCAGCTGCAAAGGAGGCTCCAGAAAAAAAAATTTTTTTTCTTTTTTTGGCTTGTCCAGTATCGAGTAGAGAAAGACAAGGACAAAATGTGATTTGGAACAGGGTGCTAGTGTTCTGCCTTTTCCCACAGGGACTATGTCACCTATTTTATTTTATTTATTTTTGTAATTTTTACCATGCTTTCTCAAAGAAGGGCATGCGAGATGTGTGCTCTAAACTCTTCTTGAGGGAATGATCAAGGAAGCTTTAAGTGTGGTTGCCTCAAGCATCTCGTGGTGGAAGGTGATGGAGAGTACCGGAGGGAAACTGAGTTTAGAGATCAGTTAGGGAGAGTCTGACCTGAGTCCCAGGGCCCCTTGCACCGGAGTACAGGAGTCACAGCCTGTACATCAGGCTTGTGGTGAACCTAGGACGTGGCCAGAAGACAATGCTCTTTCAGTAAGCTAAGAGCCTGCACCACACTCCAGCTAGAACCAGGAAGTGGAAGCGGGGGCAGCTGTAAGAACACACAGGAAGCCGAGCTTCTGCTCACCCTGGGAGACCGGAAGTGGTCTCCGCTGATGAAACCAGCTCTCTGTTTAAGGGTTTTCTGAGGCCAAGTTTGCTAAGAGTTCTCCTTTGCAAAGTATTACAGGTTTTAAGGTACAGTTCTTGCAGAAGCCAGGCAATTATTGCCATTGCTTCGCAACAACACAAGTAGTGTAAAGATTACAACCTCAAATAAAATCAAGCAAATGTTGCCGGTTTAAACGTTAGAAATGAGCAGGATTATCCCACCAACCCAATATATCCTGCACGAGCCAGCCAGGAAATAGGCGAATATGTACTGTGCCATCTCAGGTCACAGTATAAAAGGCCTGGCTGAGGACATCCTTAAGGGAAGACTCCTGCTTTCTCCTTCTCCTACCAAAGGAGCAGGTGTGAGTGGACATCAGACTAAACCTTGGTGAGATGGGTTTCCAAAAAGTCATTTTACTGCTACGGAGGTAGGGAAGAAAAAAAAACATTTAAAACAGAAGTACAAATCTGGATGACTCTTCCTTTTTGCTTTTTGGTCTTCAAAACAACGTACTTGATCGCCACACGCCCATGTAAGAATGCCATTCAAAATAACGATGTTATATCCTCTGAATCCTTGGGATTAGTCACTTGGAGGGGAGAGCACACATCAGAAGGCCGCTTTCCCCATCACACAAGATTAGCCCAGTAAGAGCTAAACAGCTGGTCCTTTGCCCATGATAAGAAGATAGCTTTTAGAAAAGTTCTGTGGTTCCATGGCTACTTTAAACTTGGGTGGTCTGAAAACCAAATAACCAGTCATTTTATTACTAATTTTTCTCAGTGCTGGTCGGTCACATCCCAGGCAATTTGTACCATATTTTTTTGTTATTGCTCTACATTTGTTTGTCGTTGTTTAAACACTCTTAGAAGCTCTAGAAACATTTAGAACTTGATTAGCTGTTGGGGGATCTGGAGATGTGATTCAACGTAAGGAAGGTTAAATTGCATTGCTCCTAAAAGCATAAGCAAGGCCATATGTTTAAGTCATAACCGTTGAGTTTTTGTTTATGTTTTATTTTCCTGAGATAAGATCTAGCTTTATAATAGCCAGGGCTGGCTCACTATGTAGCCCAGGCTAGTCAAAGTTGCACCAGCCTTCCTGCCTCTGCTTCACCAGGGATAAGATGTTAAAGGCAGGCACCAAAGAATAAACTCTTAAGAAAAACTAATCCAGGTATCATTACAGGTTACAGGTAAGACAGATGTCTTTATAGATAAGCCTAAGTGTTTCAATTAACTTGACAAATTAGGTCAGTTGATGGATAGGAAGTTAAAAGTTACATCTTCAATAAAGGAAATATGGTTATTTCCTTTGTTTTCTATTTGTGGTGCTTAGTATTCTGGAACTAGAAGACCCCCATTGTTGGCAGGAGGAGGCAGGGATGCCAAGAGCAATGTATGAAGCATAAGGATGGCGTATTATGGGTATTGTTGACTTTCTTTGCCTTGGAATGCCACTTAAATAACATCAAGGAGAGTAAGTCCAGGACAGTGTGAGGGCAGAGGGCCAGACACTTGAAAGGATTTCAGACAGTCAAGTATGTGGGATCGTATCGGGATAAAGGCTGTTTTCTGTAGACTCTAGTTATCCTCTAATACAGCCTAACTTACTACATCTTCAGTGGCTCCTTTAGCAAATAAGGTCACATTTGGAGGCACAAAAGATTAGAAGTATGACATGCCCTTCTCAAGGGAAACCAGGTTTACCCTATAGCACCATCATTCAACCCTTGATTCAGATCATATCCTCTCTCTCTCTCCCTCCCCCTCTCTCTTTCCCTCTCCCTCCCTCTCTGTCTTCTCCCTTCCCCCACTTTCTGTCTTTCAATATTGACCCTTAGCACTCACATTTTTTGGGCTACTTGCCAAAGTGGCTTCTGGAAGCCAATAGGAGGCAATGGCCAAAGGCTGGCACACAGGAGGAAGGAAGGAACCAGGCTCTAGCTCATTCCCTGTTCTGGGCAGTGTCTCCAGGAGTAACTACATGTACCAGGATTTCAGCTCCCACTGAGGTACTGGCTCCAGCTGGGAGAGCCTGTTCTGGAGTGCCAGCCTCCAGCTTCTGGAGCCAAAGCTATGAATGGCTGGAAATACATGGTGTCCTACCTCTCCTCTGCATCTGAACTCAGAATGCTTCATCATCCTGTTCGCTCTGTCAGCATTTCTAAAGCCCTTATAATTAACTCCCTTAATTGCATTCCCTCCACTGAACTACCTGGCATAAATTCTGGTTTCCTGATGAGACTCTTGACTGATAGAAGTTTCAAGAGATGCCAAGGCCTGTGCTAACAACTGGAGAACAGGAGTGAGCCAAGGACCATCAATGTGTGGAGGGCAGACACCCATCCCCGTTCCCTTCCCAGCAATGGTCAAGAGGACATGCCAGCAAGAGTAGTTGCAATGGTGCAGAGCCCTTCATCTCCCTTAGCAGAAAGCAGAGAGACAACACCTAAGGTTGACAAATGAGCAAAAAGAGGCCAAGGCATATTTCTGGCACAAACCAGTGGCTACGAAGAGAATTAAAAGCACCAATAAATAAAAGCAGCTACCCCATCGGACTCAGACTTAGGGTAGTGGGAACAGGCTTCTTTGTTCTTATTTCTCTCTCTTTTTTTGTGTGCTGTTTGAATTTTGTAAATCTTGTGTGTCTTTTACTTCTTGAGTTTTTTTAAGGCAAAATTTCTAAAGGTTTGACTGGGTCTTTGTATAGTGAAGGAACAAGCATTTTTTTTTTAAAAAAAATGGGTCCTATTTCTTAGTTTCTGACTGGGCAGGACAGGGGAAGGTAGAGTGCCAAAGAATAAGGAGACTTAGAAAGAAGGCACATGAATAAAGGAGCTAATGGTATTGCCCATTGATTAACTAATTGTATAATTAAATAGTTGTGGGTGGGGGAAATCATTACAGAGTGCTTTTCAGGGTAGGAAAAAAAAAAAGGCCTCTATTTTGACCTGGATGCTTCTGAGGATTATTGTTTGTGGCACATTTTATCTAGATTTTTTTTTTAAATCCTCATTCCTACTTCTTATGAACAAGACCAGAAGAATGAGGGGGCCTGTTTCTCCTCCATAGCAACAAAGGCCAGGAAAAGAACTTGAACTGAGAGGCCCTTGGCCTGCTCTGGACAGAAAGACTGCAAGCTCTTCTTTACCACCATGCAAGTTTTTGGTTTTTTGTTTTATTTTGTTTTTGTTGGTTTTTTGTCAAGTCAAACCAAAAAAAAAAACCACCAACAACAGAGGCTGTATACAAAGGGACGTTGGGTTTCAGTCTTTCTTTTCCTACTTTCATGATATCAGACTCTTAAATTCTCTGAGCGCCAATATTCACTTCTGAGATAATATTCACAAATTGAAATAATATTTAGTCTATACACAGTTGTCACAAAATGCTAAAGATATCAGATATGCAATGAATCTGATAAATGCCTTTCACAGAGAAGGGCCTATAAAATATATCCATTGTTGATGAGGATGTAGATCAAATATGGCTCTGTAGACTTGAGCATGAACCAGAAGACCAGTAAGGGAGGCTCTCCACTAGTAGCTTCTCCAAAAAAAATTGCTTCTTCATTGTTAATTAATTCTTACTCTTAGTTAATTCTAATTGCTTCTTAATAGCTGCTTTTCCTTGACATAGCCAAAACTCTTAGTGTCTGTTGCACTGGATGTTTTGAATGGGCTGAAGACAAAACCCACAATCCTTTGCAGCCTTCTCCTTGCTAGCAGTGAGTACAGGGAGCAGACTGAGATGAGGCAGACCATATCGAGATGGGCTGGGGAAGATGGGAGTCGCAGAGACATAACTTCCAGGTTCAGGGTATGACACTGAGTCGGGGATTCTATTTGTAGTGAGTAGGTAATAGGAAGATATTATCCAGGAAGAGAACTCAACATCCCCAACATCTGTTTCCTAATTTCCACATTACTCCATCTCTCTAGGAGCCATGCAGACAAATGGAAGTAGTCTGGGAAAGACAGCAAGACAAAGAGAGGAGGAAATGGAGAGAATTTTCTTAGTACCTTAGCAAGACCCAAACATCAATCATTTGATTTGTCTGTTATCTTGTTTGACAATAACAATAAAAACCACTTGATGGTAAGACCCTATCCTGTTGCTAAAGACTCACTTTCATAACAGCACATAGAGAAATCAAGTTGGTGCTGACCAGGAAGCATCCTTCCTGCTAGCTAACTTCTATATACCAGAAGATGCTATGTAGACTACTGGGGCAGGGGAGTCATCAACAGTTTTACTTAGCTATGAACATAAAATAATAAATGGCTTGACAAGATATGCTCGTAGATGTATTAGTGGTACAAAAGTTACCGGAGTAGCCAATCATTTTCTAGCTGGATTTAAACCCTGCTCCACAAGAGTAAATGCATGCCTGATGCTATAAATCTGGCCAAGGACCCATAGTTGGGGTGCTCACAGGCCCCAGGGATGCACCTGCTACTATTATTCTGCTACATGGACATAGTATCAAACTGTCGTCTAAGCCAGGCAGTGGTGGTGCATACCTTTAATCCTAGCACTCGGGAGGCAGAGCCAGGCAGATCTCTATGAGTCCGAGGCCATCCTGGTCTACAGAGCGAGATCCAGGACAGGCACCAAAGCTACACAGAGAAACCCTGTCTTGAAAAGTCTAAAAAAAAACAAACTGTCATCTAAATTCATACCTCTATACTCACATATTTGAGAAATTCTCAGACCTCATTGGAGAAGTTTCTTTGTGCAGTGGACAGTGATTAACACAGAGATTCACAACTGGTCAAAGTACAGAGCATACATGTCAACAGAGTGCTCAGCCACAAATGGAACCTTTATATCACCTCCTCCCCCAAGGCTCAGGGACCATCTTGGAAGAAGGGAAGAAAGATAGTAAGAGCCAGAGGTCAGGGAGGACTGAGGCAAAACAGTGTCTTCTAAATGCAACACAAGTACAGTACTCATGAACTCACAGCTGTGCTTTGCCTGCACAAGCTCAAGTCAGCTAGCAGTCTAGCATGGAGGGAAGAGGTACTCATGAGCCTCTACCCCTATCTGAGGAGCTGGGGAAGGAAGATTCAGTCCTCTTTAAGGGGGATGGCTTCTGGTAAATGAACCAACTCCAGTGGACAGCCCACCACCTCTGAGCACAGAGTCAGCATAAATTGGACTCGTGGGCTATTTAAAAACAAACAAAAAAAGGAACACAAGTTGATGGGGAGGAGGATCTGGGATGAGTTATGGGGAGCAACCAGGGGAAATATAATCAAAATACATCTCATTAATTCTCAAAGAATGAAAATATTATATTTAAAAGTGATAATGCCCAGAAAACTCAATTGCACTGCATGATAAAGGTTGGGTTTTATTTTCTTCTAGATTTAGTTATTTTATGTGTTTGAGTGTTTTACATATATAGATGTATATGCACCATCTACAGAGCTGTTGCCTAAGGAAGTCAGAAGAGGGCATTGTGTCTCCTGGAAGTTACACAGAGTTGTGCGTCACCATATAGGTGCTGGGAACCGAGGCTGGGTCCTCTCTGTAAGAGCAATAATTTAAAAAAATTAAAAACCACAAAAAACCAAACCCAAACCAAAAAAAAAATGCTCTTAACCTGTGAGCTATCTCTGCAGCCCCTATTTTTTTTTTTTTTTGATTACATGCCTGATAAGGATTAGGTGGATCGTTTCCATTTTGAATGTGAGCCAACTGGAGCACACAGCTTCCAGCAGGAGGGAAGAGATCTGGGGAACTATGGGAGGACCTTAAGTGGCAGATCTGAAAATGGCTTGTTCTCCTTTTATTTCTCACTGGAGCCCATACCTGTTCCTGGCTATGAGAACTGGGAAACGCACAGCGTTGCCACTGAGACAGTATGAAGCACCTCTGCCACACCTTTTCTTTATTTCCCTAGTCACTTTATTTTAATTGCTATGCTGAAAGGTATATTTGTGTCTTGGGGGGGATTGAATTAGTCAAGACAAGAAAAAGATATTAATCAAGGTTTAAAACCAAATTAAAGCCAGTATTGGGCACACCTTCCTTGGATCTATGTCAGTGTGATTATTTTAGGAATGAGTTAAAAGTTGCTGTGTATTGGCCATGGACAAAGACAGAGCTGCCTTTATGTCCTCAGCCACAGCTCTGAAAGCTGCCAACATTAGAGCCTATTTGTTTTATTGAGAAGAGCGATTGTTGGCCAGAACACAAGGTCTCCCCATTACTCTTTCTGGAAAAAAAGCAATGGGAACTTTAGTTTCCCTCTGGATGACTACCAGCATCTATCAAAAGAAACAAGAGTTCACATCTCTTTCTGAAGGGCATTAGAATGCTGAACAGTCCTCCCGGACCACAGTGGTGTCTATAGTAGACAGAGGTCCAATTCTGAGCTCTTTTGTATCTATGGAAGCAGTTCAACTTGTAAGCGGGAAACACCCAATGCCTGACCTAGAAGCTGCATGGACCTGAAGGCTGATGATGAGGAGCTGAAGACTGTGAGCCAGTAGCAACTCCTCTCTCAGGATTAGTTCTATGTCTGACAGAATTAGGCTGTGGCCTCCGGTAGAAGGGACTACATTTCTGGGCTTCAGGTAACTCAAGGTCAAACCCTACCTCCTTAGGCAGAGAGGATTTTCTTTGAAGACAATTTTGAGGTCAGGATGAGCTAAAAATGAGGCTGTATCGTGTGGAACACAGGGCTCCTATATCTCTTTCTGGAAAGGGCAACAAAGTCTTGAGCTTGCTTCTGGACAGCTACCAACAACTATCCAAAGAGGCACGTGTTTCCCATCTCTCTCTGCAGGGCAGTTAGAAACGTCTCAAAGCTCAGTTCTAGAAGTCTCTACACTTCAGTTCACTTCTGGTTTTAAAATGCCAGTGTGCTTTCCTCGGTTTTAGTAGCAGATCTCTGTCCTCATTCACAGGGGAAACAGTAATGGTGAGAAACCTCTCTAGTCTACCTGAAAGATTTTTAGATGTGTACTGTCCGTTTCCCATCCCGTAGGCCCCTCTACCTACCATGGTCTGGCTTCTATCATTCTAACGCCTTGGAAACAACTTCAGCTACCTTTGTGGCTAAAGCTCCATCCAATGAACCCTCATAAGTCCTCATCCCATTAATCTCTCCTCAACATTGACCTCTCCTTGGCACTGAGCACTACTGGTGGCCATTCAACACTTCCTACCCCACTGTCTTCTGCTTCCTCTGATTTCTGGTTCTCTCACTGTGTCTCTCAAATGCCTGCTTCTTACGTGCCGCCATCTCCCAGGTACCACCGTGAACTCTCTGCTAGCACACCGAATAAGGCGTTCTTCAAAGAACAATTCCCTAAGGACAATGCTACATGCCATCAACTCCACAACCTGAAAACGGACCCCAGGGCTGGCAGGAGAAAAGAAGACAGAATGAAATCCATGCCTGTCCTCAAGGGCGTGGGCTCTGCATCTCACATAAAGACCCCAACATGTAACCGGGCTGAAAACCGAGACACCACGGAATCCTCTCTCAATCCCACAGCCAACAAAAGCACCATATACAGTCAGACCTCCCTTAATATTTTTCAATCTGTTCCCTCCTCTTCCACATGGTCAGCAGCTGAGTTCCAGCCTTCATATCTCTCTCACCTGAACTCTTGGGAACACCTCTTCATTGCTTATCTTGACTCTAGTCACATTCACCTCCAACTTTTCCTGCATTTTGTTTCCAGGATAGTATTAGAAAACCTCAATGCAGATCAGTTTAGTAGTTTCCAGTCAGGTCCATTCAAGGCTTTCTGAGTGCTGACTCTTGCCTGACTTTCTGTATACCTGATGCCTTCTTTTTACAAATCATAGGTTTTCTAATAATCAGTGTAGTTTTCCCGAGCATTGACATTAATCAAAGTTCCAGGTAATAGCCTTAATTTTACAGCTAAGGTCCACTGTATATCATGTGTATAGTTCACCTTTTCCACATGGATCTTGCACATAAAGGCATATTGACCTACATACCCAGGAGCTATCTCAAATGTGACGTGTTCAAACGAGAAAAACCCGCAAAACCTGCTCCTCTCTGGTTTTCTCCATTTCCCTGCTCAGACTGACAATATAGGACACAATCTAGAACACAAACATGATTCCAAGCCCTTCTGATACACTCAAGTTACCTGCCAACTCCACACCCAACATGTATCCCAAAGCAATCCACTTCCTTCCATCACCTGGCTTTCTCTGCAGTTCAGGACACCATTCCAGGACACATCGCCCACCAGGTCTTTCAGTACCCAGTCTTGCCCCCTTAGGACCCATGCTCCTCATGCAACTAACATACTTTGATGAACATACGTCATACATATCTTGTCAGTCCCTGTTTAATATTCTAGTAGTTTCACTGAAACTTACAGGAAAGTTCAATATTAGAAACTTCTGTGAATTAGCAATGCCCTTCTCCTCCCCTGCTCTCATATATCCCCCTTCCCCTCCCATTCACTGTCCTCTAGCCACACTGGACTTCTCTTTGTGTCCCAGACACACTACCCTTTTCTACCCCAAATCCTTCATAGTGGTCGATCTCATTTCATGGGACACTGCTCTCAGGTGCTGCCTCCTTCCTGACCTTAGATCCCAGCTTTGCTGTCACTTCTTCATAAAGGCCTTTCTAACGACTATGCCCAGACTCATTTATGTTTGTGATGGCACCTATCACCACCTGACTTGTTCATTAGCTGATTTTTAAAAATAATTCATTTTTATTTTATGTGTATGAATGTTTCCCTGCGTGTATGTATGTGCACCCCATGGATGCCTGGTGCCAAAAGAGGCTAGAAGAGGGCATTAGATCCCCTGAAACTGGAGTTACAGACGGTTGTGAGAGGCCATGTGGATACTGGGAACCAAACCTAGGTGATCAGCAACATGTACTTTTAACCACTAAGCCAACTCTCCAGCTTCAATGACTGGGTTTTTTTATGGACTCCTTCCCCTCATGGAAATATAAGATACACAAGGTATATTGGTGCATCTGGTGGTAGAATTCAAATTACTTAACAATTGGTATGGCATGGACTCCAGTCCAGCCATACAGACGCCTCCCTGAGCACTTAGAAGTAGTAAGTGGATATCACTATTCTTTTTTGTTGTTGTTGTTGTTGTTTTTTAAGACAGGGTTTCTCTGTGTAGCTTTGCGCCTTTCCTGGAGCTCACTTGGTAGCCCAGGCTGGCCTCGAACTCACAGAGATCCGCCTGCCTCTGCCTCCCGAGTGCTGGGATTAAAGGCGTGCGCCACCAACGCCTGGCAGATATCACTATTCTTATACCCACTGGCTTAATAGAGCATGACTCTCAATAAAGGTCAGTTGGGTTCATGAATGAATGTATCAACAAGTCCTTCTTGCTTAATTTCATTGTTCTTTCATGACCTAAATCAATATTACTAACTCACACTGAGTCTAGGCTTCTTTATTCCCTTTGTGTCAAGCATTGGGTCTACTTCCATAGCTTAATTCTCCTGGGGGACTGACTACTGCATTTTACAATTTTACAGTGTAGCCCAGCTTGGCCTTGAATGTGCTCTCTTCCTGCCTCAGGCCCCTGAGTGCTAGGATTACAGGCGTGCATCACCATGTCTGGCCACTCTTTTCAAAATTTTAATTGGAGTAGTAGCTCTGGAATTTAGGTAGATTCTTGTTTCCCTCTGAAATCCTTGACCAAGTCTTCCTTGGACCATCTATATGTATCCATAGCTGGTCAATCATAAGAGAGGTACAGAAATCAATTTCCAATGGCCAGGCTCAAGTTCAGGTATTATTGCACCCAGCTGTCAGGGCCTGAGCTAACTAATTAACTTCTACTCCTTTTGTAAACAGATATACAGTGGCTGTGACCCCTTCCAAATAGTACAGGTTAGAGTATCCAGCCAATCACATCTGGGGGAAAGGTCAATGACTGTTAGTTTCATGTAACCCACCCTCACCCTTTAGAGGTCTTAGGAACATCGCAGAACATAACATGCACTACTCCATAAATCATGTGCATTGATCAATCAGATCATTGCCGTTACCTCAAAAAATTAGCTATCCTTGACTTGAGAATGCAATTTGCTTTCCAGAAGTCATAAAGAGACTGTAATGGTGGTTAATCCTTCCTGTCAACTTGACTTGTATTTAAAGACACCTAGGAAAATAATGAAACATGTGTCTGGGTGTGCTGTGACGGTGTTTCTAGAAACAGTTAGATCATGAGGGCTTTAAGCTTAATCAAAGATTGAATCTATTGATGGGTCAACATTTGAATAAACTATTGGGGGGATGGTAAAGCTGTGTGGTGGAGCCTGATTGGAGGACGTAGGTCACTCAGGGCGTGCCATTGGAAGATGCATCTTGTCTACCCCCTCCTGTTCTTGTTTTCCCCGCCCCCACCACTGTGACCTTCTTTCTGATGGACTGAAACTGTGAGCAAAAATAAATCTTTCCACTTTGGGATTTTTCCCTCAGCACTTTGGAAGAGTTCTGGAAAACTGACTGATGCAAGCTGAAAAGATACTGTAGGGCCCACTGTGGCAAAGCCGGTGCTCCAGCCTAGGAGGCCCATGCTTCGCTTGGATAGCTTCGCAACAAAGCAGAGGACAGCATTTGAAGAGCACTGCTTCTGTGTCATAAAAGCCTTCAAAAAGCTAAAAATCAGGCCTACTGGGTACCTACAGAGAGAGGTTTGCTGCTGGGTTCAACACTTCCACAACAGCAAAGGTCAGGGCACTTTGTCCTTTATCTCTGCTCCCAAACCAATGTATCTCCATTTCATTTGAGAACAATGGTCAACCAAGTGTTAACCTCCACTGACTGAGGCTGTCTCATCCTTCTGACTCAGCCAGGACCTTTCCATTTGTCTTCTGCCTTCACCACCCCACGTACAGGTGTAGACCATGCCCTGCACAGCCCTATCCTATGGAACTGGCTCTCATCATGTTGATTTGGAGGTATACAGCGGCCCTGGTCAGCTCATATCTACCAGCAGTCATGCCTCCTCCAGAAGCTCTGCTAGTTACAGCCAGTGATGGAGAGAAACTGGGTTGCTCAGGGAAGCAATGAAGGAGTCCTTACATCCACCACTTAGCTCAGAATGTGCTCACCACATCCAAGCTTTCTGACCAACACTTTATATAATGGCTTCTTCTCCTCTAACCAGCCATTCTTACTAACTAGGCACTAAGCTTTTAAACGGATTATTTAAGTCTTTGGTGCCCTCTGAGTTTACTGTTTTGGAACAATTCCCTTCCCACAGCCTTTGGCTAGCTAGACCTCTTTGGAGAACTGGATGAGAATGGGGTGTGGAGTTGGTGTCTCCATTTAAACCCGTCTTCTGTTTCCAATGCCCTGTAACCTCAAGAAAGACACTGAATTTCTCCAAGCCAGAGTTTCTTGATAGCTAAAACTGAGGAGGAGGAGGAGGAGGAGGAGGAGGAGGAGGAGGAGGAGGAGGAGAACACCTACTTCAAAGGGTTTTGTAGGGAACTGTTGTGGTGTATAGTACAAGCCTGTGAAGTGTTCAGCATGGTGCCTAGTGCATTGATAGTCAGAGACTAGCTGTTCATTGTGCTTTATTGTTTAGCTAAGGTTAGGTGAACTGAAGCCTAGGTGATGAATATAGCCATGCATCTACATATCCTCAATGGCTACTTTCATTACAGTTGCTGAACTGCATCCTTGCAACATAGATGGTATGGCCACAGTATGTGACCCTTTATAGAAGCAGCTTGACAATCTTAGTTTAGCCTGTTACAACTTTTCCCTATCACCACCCTAAGAGAGGCCTCCAGTGGTGACAGAGACTGCTAACATTTTCCCAAACTTTCTTTCTTGATCACTGTCAAATCCTTTATACTTGTAGCCAGCATGGAATGGAGAATGTAGGTCCCAGATTCCCTTGCTACCCGAAGTGGCCATGTGACTGAATCCTGGCCAGTGGGATGCAGTGGAAACTTTGATGCATCTCTTGGGAAAAGTACCCTTACAGGACTTCCCTGCCCTCCTTCCCTTGTTGAGTGCAGAAGAGGGAAATGGAAGAATGTTTTCATCTTAGAACATGGTGGAGCCTTGGAAGTGAAGGTTGTGTTTAACAGAACTACGAGACTAAAGAAGCCTAGAGCCCTGATCTAGGCTACTTACTGTTCTTTATCTAGCAGGATATGCATCATGTTAAGTTGCCTACTTGGTCTTTTATCTACTCAATGGTCAAACTAGTCCAAAAATACACTAAATAAACCAATCAAGAAAGACTAGGAAGCTGATCATGGCCTCAGTGGCCTCTGTCTGACACTCCCTAGAAAAACTCTTTGTGGTAAATCTGGCCCTTGGATACATTGGTTTGAGCAGCATGGAAACATTTATTCTTACAGAAGGCCAACATAAAATTGCACATGTTTCATATTTACTCAGGAGAAAAAAGACTAATACTCATTCAAGGAGAAAAAAAAGATTCATTAAAATGCTTATTCAGGAAAAAAGGTTGGTGTGGATTAACTATTAAATAAGAGAATGAGTAAAGGAAGAGTGGCATTAAACTTGAAGATGTGTTCAAGCCTTGAGCTATACCAGTTCAAGCTAGATCTCTGGCCCAGGCTCCCCGAGGGACATAGGCTTAGACATATGTCCCTTAGACATAGGATTCCATCTGGCAGAATGAAGGTGGGGGAGAAAGGACACCATTACATTCCTGCAGCTGAGAAGACTGAGGCTCAGGGAGGCTAACCAGTTCCACTGCGAAGCAGACCTAATTCCCATCTGGTCCAATTCTCTCTCGCTATAGATGAAGATGGACCCATGACAGAGTTTAATCATCCACAGCAAATCAAGCTTGGGAGACGGGAAGCAACCATGTGTCTGCGAAGAGGGTCTAAGGATCTTGAGCTCTGAGTCTATTTGATGAACTTCTCCATGGAGAAACGTGGGGAATGCACACTAATGAGCAAAGAGCGGAAACCGAGGGCTTTTTAGAATACCATTAAAATCCCTGACTGCAGAGAAAGAGACCGCTAATGTCTTGCCAGCAAAACCCAGATCTAGAAAAGAGAGACCGTGTCCAGGAAACTTGGGAACTTTCTTTCTCGTCCACATATCTTTCCCTTATGAACCCTCCTTATGCCACTTACTCAGTTACTAGTATTTGTTTCTGGGGATTACTTGGGGGGACGGGGACCAGCAATAGCCAGAAGGTCAAAAGGACCACACAGAACACTTTCTAGAATCCAAACCGTTAGAAACCAGAGACCCAGAAACTTCAAGTTAGAAAACCTCTCATCCAAGTGAGGCAAGTCCACCCACCGTAATCACACTCAAGTGCGTGCTTGGCTAACTTGTTCACAGACATGTGTGTGCCAAGCACTGGGTCAAGTTTGTGAGTACACACTGTCACACTTTACACAACTCAGTGTTGTTATCTTGTTTTATAGATAAAGAAAAGGAGGTAACCATTAAGACACTGAATAACTTGCCCAGGTGACCGTAGCTGGCAAAGTGACCTTGCTGGGTTTCCAGTTGAGTTTGCTCATTTAAAACCTATTCTTTCTTTTTTAATTAGTGGCCATTAGTTCAAGATGAATGAGATGTGAGTAGTAGCTGAGTACATTTGTCATACCCACTTAGAAAAGGTGATTTTTTTTTAAAAAAAAATGTTTTAAGGGGAAAGAATTTATAACTTGAAAATTTCCCCTTCTTCCTCCCTCCTCTCCTCCAAATCCAGTCCCAGTCTCATCCCCAGCTCTGTAGCAGACTACAGACTTGTTATGGCCTTAAACTTACTCTCTGCCCCCCATTTCTAAAGGACTAAGCAGATCCTTGTGGAACACCCCGCTTTCCTCCCTCCTGTGCACCTCCTTAACCCCCACCAGCCCATCCCCATTCCTAAGTGCCAGCTCCTAACACCTAGGAGTAGATTTTACCAAGAACCCCCAGTGGCCACACCTAATAGAACACCAGAAAAATTCCCTTCCATGCAACACACAGCCACTACACCCTCCTAAGAACCAGAAAGGACAACAGAAACAAAGGGAAAAAAAACATACACCTAGCAAAGACAAGACCAACTATGAATACCTAGAATTACAGTCATCCCAAACCCAGATGTCTGTATGCAAGCGTAAGAATACAATCAATAACAGTCAGGACAAAATGTCTCCACTAGAGCCCAGCAACCCTCCCACAGTAGGCCGTTAGAATTGCAACATAGCTGAGGCATAAGAAGAAGACCTTAAAATGACCTTTATGAAAGTGATAGAGGTCCTTAAAGAGGAAATGAATAAATCCTTAAAGAAATCTATGAACACACAAACGAACAGTGGAAGGAAATGAATAAAACAGTCCAGGCCCTGAAAATGGAAATAGAATCAATAAAGAAAATCAAGTCTGAGGGAAATCTGTAAATGAAAACTTTAAGAACTCAAACAAAAACCACGGAGGCAAGCTTCACCAACAGAATACAAAAGATGGAAGAGAGAATCTCAGGCATGGAAGATGTGATAGAAGAAATGGATGCATTGGTCAAAGAAAATGTTAAATCTAAAAAAATCCTGCACAAAACATCCAGGAAATCTGGGACACTATGAAAAGATGAAACCCAGGTCAAAAGCACAAGTAATATTTTCAACAAAATCACAGAAGAAAATTTCCCTAACATAAAGGAGATGCCTATCAAAGTACAAGAAGTATACAAGTAGATTGGACCAAAAAAAAAAAAAACTTCCTCTAGGCACATAATAATAAAACCACTAAATGTACAGAACAAAGAAAGAATATTAAAGCTACAAGGAGAAAAGACCAAGTAACATATAAAAGTGTACATATTTGAATTACACCTGACTTCTCAGTGGAGACTCTAAAAGCCACAAAGGCCTGGACAGATGTCTGGCAGACTTTAAGAGACCACAGATTCCAGCCCAGACACAGCAAAACTTTCAACCATTATTGATGGAAAAAATAAGACATTCCATGATAAAAAAACAAATTTAAGCAGTATCAATCTACAAATCCAGCCCTATAGAAAGCACTAGAAGAAAAACTCCATTCTAAAGAGGTTAACCACAACCAGGAAAAATACAAGAAATAAATAATTCCAGACCACACATACAACAACAACAACAAAATAAGATGAATCAACAAATAACATTCATTGATATATCTCAACATCAATTCTCCCCTCCCCCCAAACACTAACAGATGGATACAAAAACAGGATCCATCCAATAAACACATCTTAACACCAATGATAGACATCAACCTGGGAGTAAAAGGATAGAAAAGGATATTCCAAGCAAATGGACCTAAGAAGCAAGCTGGTGTAGCCATTTTAATATCTGACAAAATAGACTTCAAACCAAAACTAATCAGAAGAGATAGGGAAGGACATTATACACCCATCAAAGGAGAAATCGACTAAGAGTACACTGCAATTCTTAACATCTATGACCAAACACAAGGGCACCCAATTTCATAAAAGAAACACTACTACAGCTTAAATCACATATTGGCCCTCACACACTGATAGTAGGAGACTTCAATACCTCACTCTCCAAATAGACAGGTCACCCAGACAAAACTAAACAGAGAGATGCTGAAGCTAACTGACATCATAAAGCAAATGGACCTAAGAGATATTTACAGAATATTTCCCCAAACACAAAAGAATATACTTTCTTCTCAGTACCTCACGGAACTTTCTCCAAGACTGACCATATACTTGGACACACTTATATCAACAGGTATAAGAAAATTGAAATTACACCCTGAATCCTGTATAACCACCACAAAAGAAAGTTGGATATCAACAACAGAAAGCTACAAACCCATGGAAACTTGAACAGCTCAGTAATGAATAAAAACTGGGTCAAGACTAGGCACTCTGAATATATGTACAGCTGTGTAGCTTGCTCCTCTTGTGTGACTCCTAACAGTAGGATCAGGGGCTGTCTCCAACTTTTTTTACTGTTTTTTGGGACCCTATCCTCATACTAGGTCGCCTTGCCTGCCCAGCCTCAATACACGGGGATGTGCCTAGTCTTACTGCAGCTTGATATGCCATGTTTTGTTGATACTCATGGGAGACCTGCCCTTTCCTAAACAGAAATGGAGAAGGAGTGGTTAGGGGGTGGAGTAGAAACAGAGAGGGTGGGGTAGGAGTAGGGGGTGGGAGGAGAGGAGGAAGGGGAAACTTAGGCGGGCTGTAAAATAAATAAATAAATAAATACATACATACATACATACATACATACATACATAAATGTCAAGACAGAAACTGAAGACTTTCTAGAATTGGATGAAAATGAATTCACAACATAACTAAACTTACAGGACACAATGAAGGCAGTTCTAAGGGGCAAGTTCATAGCACTAAGTGCATCCATTAAAAAATAGGAGCGATCTCATACTAGTAACAACAGCACACCAGAAGCCTCTAGAACAACAACAACAAAAACAAAAACAAACAAACAAACAAACATCCCCAAAGGAGTAGATGGCAAGAAATAATCAAACTCTGGGTTGAAGTCAATAAAATAGAAACAAAGAAACAAAAATACAAAGAACCAATGAATCAAGAGTTAGTTCTTTAAGAAAATCAGTAAGACTGATAAACCCTTATCCAAATAAACTAGAAGGCAGAGAGAACATCCAAATTAAACAAAATTAGAAATGAAAAGGGGGACATAAACACAGACACTGAGGAGATTCAGAGAATCATAAGGACATACTTTAAAAACCTACACTCCACCAAATTGAAAAATCTAAAAGAAATGGATAATTTTTTCAATATACAACACTTACCAAAGTTAAATCAAGACCAGATAAGCAATTTAAACAGACCTCTAAACCCTAGTGAAATAGAAGCAGTAATTAAAAGTCTCTCAAGAACAACAAAAAAGACAAGAGCCAGATGATTTCAACACAGAATTGTACCAGACTTTCAAAAAAGAGTTAATGCCAATACCCCTCAAATTATTCCACAAAATAAAAACAGAAGGAACATTGCCCAATTATTTTTATGAGGCCATAGTTACCCTGATACCCAAACCACATAAAGACCCAAGAAAGAAAGAGAATTATAGTCCAATTTCCCTTATAAACATAGATGCAAAAATTCTCAATAAATGCTTGAAAACCTAATCCAAGAATACATTAAAGATAATCCACCATGATCAAGTAGGCTTCATCCCAGAGATGCAGAGATGGTGCATTATATGTAAATTGATAAATGTAATTCATCATATAAACTGAGAGAGAAAAACCACATGATCATCTTAATAGATGCAGAAAAGGCTTTTGACAAAATCCAACACCTCTTTGTGATATAAGTCCTGGAATGATTAGAGATACAAGGGGACTCACCTCAACATAATAAAAACAATTTACAGCAAACCCATAGCCAACATCAACTTAAATAGAGAGAAACTCAAAGCAATTTCACTAAAATCAGGAATGAGACAAAGTTGTCCACTCCTGTTCAATAGGTTGTCCATACCTATTCAATACAGCACTTGGGAGCTCATGGGAGCACATGGACTCTGGACCAACAGTTAGGGAGCCTGCATGGGACCAGCCTATGTCCTCTGCATGTGTGTGACAGTTGTGTAGCTTGGTCTGTTTGTAAGGGGATACAAATTGGAAAGGAAGAAGTCAAAACATCTTTATTTTCAAATAATATGATCATATACATAAATGACGCTAACCATTTCACCAGGGAACTCCTATAGCCAAGATCAATAAAATAAGATGATGCTGATAAGGATGTAGTTAGGAAAACATTCATCCATTGCTGGTGGGGGTAAAAACTTGTACGACCACTATGGAAATCAGCGTGGCATGTACTTAGGAAGATGGAAATCAATCTACCTCAAGATTCAAGTATACCACTCTTGGGCATATACCCAAAGGATGCTCAATCATACCACAAGGGCACTTGCTCAACTATGTTCATAGCAGCTTGATTTGTAATAGCCAGAACCTGGAAACAACCTAGATGCCCCTCAACCAAAGAATGGATAAAGAAAATGTGGTACAAAAAAAAAAAAAAAGAAAAAAAAAAAAAAAAAAAAAAAAAAAAAAAAAAAAAAAAAAACAATGACCTCATGAAATTTGCAGGTAAATGGATGGAACTAGAAAAAATAATTCTTGGAGAGGCAACCCAGACCCAGAAAAACAAATATGGTATGTACTCACTCATAAGTGGATATTAGGAGTAAAGTACAGAATAACCAATGTACAGTCCACAGCTCCAGAGGGGCTAGATAACAAAGAGGGATGCATGGATTTCCCTGGAAAAGGGAAATAGAAGAGATCTCCTAGGTAAACTGGGGGTAGGGGTGGGGGTGGGGATGGGAACTTGAGGGAGTGGGTTGGGTGGGCTGGGTACAGGAAGTGGTTTGGGGGTTGGATGGAGGGCTAGGGAGAAACCTGGTGCCAGGGAAACTCCCAGCAACCATCAAGGATGACCCCAGCTAAGACTCCTAGCAATAATGGAGAGGGTGTCTGAACTGGTCATCTACAGTAATCAGATTGGTGACTACTCTAATTGGCATCACAAAGCCTTTATCCAGTAACTAATGGAAGCTGATGCAGAGATCCACAGCCAAGCACTGGGCTGAGCTCTGGGAGTCCTCCTGAAGAAAGGGAGGAGGGACTGTATGAGCTAGGCTGGGTCAAGGTCATCACAGAGGAACCTACAGAGACAGCTGACCTGACTGAGCTCATGGGAGCACATGGACTCTGGACCAACAGTTAGGGAGCCTGCATGGGACCAGCCTAGGTCCTCTGCATGTGTGTGACAGTTGTGTAGCTTGGTCTGTTTGTAAGGTTCCTAGCAGTGAGATCAGGACCTGTCCCTGGTGCTTAGCTGGCTTTTGGGAACCTGTTCCGCATGCTGGATTACCCTACCCAGCCTTTATAAAGGGGGAGGAGCTCAGTCCTACCTCAACTTGATGTGCCATGCTATGTTCAAGCCCATGGGAAGCCTGCCCCTTTCTGAATGGAGATGGAGGAGGAGTAGGTGGATGGGAAAGGGGAGGAGAAGTTGGGGGGGGAGGGAACGGGAGGGGAGGAGAGGAGGGAGGGGAAACTCTGGTGGTATGCAAAATAAAGGAAAAATGTTATAAAAATCTGAATGCATTATCAATGAACATTCAGTATTCTGTTATACTAAGCTCCACTATGTAGCTAGAGTTTTCCTGCCTGGCCCACAGTCAGGATAAATCTTTCACCTGCCAGTCCCGCAGCCGCTCAGACCCAGCCAAGTAAACACAGACTTATATTGCTTACAAACTGTATGGCCGTGGCAGGCTTCTTGCTAACTATCCTTATATCTTAAATTAATCCATTTCTATAAATCTATACCTTGCCACGTGGCTCGTGGCTTACCGGCATCTTTACATGCTGCTTGTCCTGGCGGCGGCTGGCAGTGACTCCCTCCACCTTCCTGTTCTCTCAATTCTCCTTTCTGTTAGTCCCGCCTGTACTTCCTGCCTAGCCACTGGCCAATCAGTGTTTTATTAGCAACACATTTGCCATACAGAACATCCCACAGCACCACTAGACCGGTGTCCTACTCTATTTTAAATTATGATAACAGGATATAACAGACTGGGTTATTTACAAACAAGAGTTTGGTTCACAGCCCTGGCAGCTAGGAAGTCCAAAATCAAGGCAGGGGCACCTTGTGATGGATTTCGCTTTTATAACAACCTCTTCCCTGAGGTCAGGCTATAGTTCAGTATATAGAGTGCTTGCCTAGAATACACAAGGTCCTGGGATCGATCCCCAGCACTGTATACAGTAGAGCTGATGGTGCATGTTTATAATGCCAGCACTCAGGAGACAGGCAAGAGGATCAAGAGTTCAAGGTCATCTCTGACCTGGGCTCTGTGACACTCTGTCTCAAACAAACAAACAAAAACCATGCTACTATGAAGGTATCTGAACACCCCCATGTTATGACATTAATTCATTCATGAAGGCTCTGCCTCTTATTGTAATCTTAATCATTTCTTATAAAGACCTACATCTCAACAATGTTACACTTGGGCTTGTTGCCAGTACATGAGCCTCAGGAGACACACTTAAACTATTGCAACCATAATGCACTCTGAGCACACATGGACCCATGATTCTGTCATTTGAATCTTTCAAATATTGGTACATTTCATTATATAAGATCCTGCCCAATTATATGTTTGTTAATATCATTACAAATCTCCTCACAAAAGCTCTGCAGTTTAGGGATGCTGTCAAGACCACAGTAGAAGATTCAACTTTTTAAACATCTCATTTTTCATTTGAAAACTCAAATTTTATCATTGACAACAAATCCTGTCCATTCATCTCCTTGAAATGTCTGTTTCATTTCCTGCATTTTCAGGAAAGATACCTGCCACCTAGCCAGGTGACAGTTCACCTGTTAAGTCTCGTTCAAGGAAAATGGTGTTTCTGAGAAATCAGCCCGCTAAGCTCAACACTCAGCAACGGCTCGCTGCCTTCCCGCGCCTACCTTGGTGTCTGTGCATGCAGGCTTTGCCAGCGCTATTGAACATGTACGCCCATTTTGCCCAAATGTCCACTAAAAGAACTGAGGATCAAGATCCCTTCAATAGTTTTTTAATGCTTCCTGCAGACGCTCTTAAATGATGCTGCCCGTATTTCACAAGTCAGTGAAGGATGGCAGTGAAGGACACAATGACTCTCGACACAGCTGTGCCACTGCCTTGACTTGTCCTTAAAACACTGTCGGTGTGGCCACCCATGGCTGTGACATCACTATTATTAAAGCCAACCCAGCAATAAAAGCAAAGAATATCTCCACGTTATTTACTATAAGATAGTCTTGACCTCGTGACTGCCCCCTTCCAGGGGTTGTAAGTATCCCAAGAGTCACCTCTATGGCCAGCCCAGAGAGAACTCTCAAAGGCCAGGTTTTTCTGGTCTTGCCCCTCCCACAGCAGAATAACTAACATAGCCTGTAACTGAAGCTTTTAATTTCATTAGACAGGATCTCCTCATTTATCCTAAGGTAAGGTTATTTGTTCAGAAAGCCCAAGTAGAACAAGTAGTATTAGAAATCAATGTTGGAATGAAAACGGGAGAGAAGTGAGTCTCTATCTGAGTCCAGGTCTGATATTCAGAAAGGCCGATACGATATTCTACTCCTCATTCCATCCTCATTATCAACTAGAGGAAAGAAAGTTCCTCATCTTCTCTTGACCACATGAATGCATGTGTGATGACTAATTGCCTTTGCCAGCCTGGAGGGAGGCTGAGGGAGGCCCAGCTAGCTGGTCAAACATGTCTTCTCTGTGTGTCTGTCTGGGAATGAGGGCATTCCCAGAGAGCTTAAGATTGCTTACCACAGTGGAGCACCATCAGTCAATCTGCTCAAAGTCCAGAGATAACGGGAAGGGAAGGGAAGGGTGAATTCACTCTCTCTGATGGGGCTGGACCATCTATCTTCTCTTGTTCTTAGATATCTGTACTCCTGGCTTCAGGCTTTCAGGTTGAACTACAACGGCCTCATTGGTTTTCCTGGGTCATCAGCTTGCAAACTATAGGATTCCTTAGTCTCCATATTCACATAAGTTAATCCTTCATAAAAAAAAAAAAAACTGTGCATGCATGCATGCCTCTGTGTGTGTGTGTGTGTGTGTGTGTGTGTGTGTGTGTGTGTGTATCCTATTAGTCTCAAACACCCTGTTTCCAGAACACCATGACTCATACAGTAGATAATAGCTACTCCACTTCAAAGGAGCATATCCATGGAACCATATTCTTTCCTCCCTGAAGCCCAAAGTATCTGTCAGGCTTTTATTGCTGTAATCCAAATACCTGACTTAAATAACATAAGGGAGGAAAGATTCCTTCTGGCTCTCGGTTTCAAAGGGTTCAGTTCAAGGTTGATTGGTCCCCTGCACATGGGCAGAACCTCACTGCGGCAGGAGAATTTGACAGTTTGAGAATTTGACCTCATGACAGACAGGAAACATAAAGAGAGACACAGGAAGAAGCCAAAACAAGATACAGCCCCAAGGACACGCTTTAGTAGCCTACTTCTTTCAGCTAGGCTCCACCTCCTAAAGATTCTGCCCCTCCCCCAAATTCACAACATCTGTAGACCAAAAGTATTCAACACAAAAGCCTGTAAGAGGTATTTCCAAGGCAAATCATAACACCTAGCCACAAACAACAAGATATCACTTCCCTTTCTCAACAGTTACAGTTCAGGATCATCTGTCTAGGGATGGTGCCACCCATGGTGCGCATGGCCCTCTTACACCCATAAACGATAAAGACAACTCCCACACAAACATGTTCAGTTTGATCTAGGCAAGTTCTCTCAATTGTCCTCTCCTCTCCAAAGACTCTTGGCTGTGTCAAGATAATAGTTAAAGCTAACCAGGACAACCACTTGATGGGAAAACCAACCAACAAGCAAAAAATGTTAAGCAATATCACCACGTGAGAAGGCGATTTAGTGATGTTTTCAAAATCCATACCTAGTTTAAAGCATCGATGCCATATTTTAAATGCATCGGTAACTGAGCCTAAATGCAAATATTCCTTCAATTGATCTGAGATAACACATCTCCTGCTTTAGAAAAAGGAAAAAAACAACAAAAAAAAAACACCTTCCAGATGGTCATAAATAATTTTACTTAAGTGAATTCTGAAATTAGGTACCACATTGTTTGGCTCCTGGTAACCTGTTTGCAGCCAGAGAGATACGTGGAATACACACCAGCCAGAGCCCAGCCTATTCAGATATGGGAAGCAGGGAAAACAATACTTTCACAGTGGCGTGTTGGATCCATCCCCAAAGTTAAATATACCTAGACAGTTCTCTGTGCAGGAACTACAGCTGCCCTTGGAAGAAAATGATGTTGATGGCGGCTCATGAGCTGGGGAAGGTGATAATGAACAAGATGTAACCGTGTATTTCTGGCACTCACTTTGGATGGCACAAGTTGCTAATTGCATTTAAGTATTATCTTACAATATGGTGACCGAATCATTTTGGAAGATAGCCCAAAGTCTCCCTTTTATAGAAAAGGCACCCTATTTTTTTTAAGCGAAGAGTCATTAATTTTCCTCTCTGAAAGTTCAAAACCTATTTTGCTGGATCCAGTTAAATTGCACGAATTTTCCCCGTAAATTTTCCCATCTGGACTGTCAAAGGCTGACAAGGGTATCGGCGGCTCCTGAGTTGAACTCTGAAATGATGGATCCTGTTTGCCTTTCCCTCCAGGTAATCCCCGGTTTAGGGTAACTTACACACCACTTACTGTGATGCTTACTCAGATTACACGAAGGAAATATTCATCCTGTCAGAGTCTGGTGCCTGTCCAGGGACGCATGCCAGCCTACACTGCCACATGAGGTAAGAGAGAACACAAAGAGTCTCCAAGAACAAAAGAGAAACAGGAAGGAACCAGTTCTCAAGTGGCAGGAGAAGACTACGCTTTGCCTTGCCTGTTAAATCGTGGACAGGTTGATACATATGTTAGCGCTGTCCTGCATGCCTTTATGTGGGAGTTAAGCAGACTCTTGACAAAGAAAGAGGAGAACTGACAGAGGAATTAAGGTATTTTCTCCTACGGACATACTTTCTTCCAATGTGTCAGTATAATTAATAGCGTATGCTGCCCTGACAATTTTTCAGTTCTATGTATACGAAGGCCGTTGGGGTTAATTGGTCTTTTTCTGGAATTCGTGTTTTAGTCAATTGCTTCTAATTTCTAGTAATACTGTTTTTTAAGATGACATTTTCGGCTAAAATAGATTTAGCACTGCACTTCACTACATGCATTGGCATCAAATAGAACAAGAAAAAGGCTAGTTAGAGGGTTTACATGCCAGGCGACGGGAAAGGGAAAGTGGTAATTATTCCAAAAGCGGGTAGCAGGGACACAAATCTCTCTTTTGGAAAAATCAAAAATACCAACATTTGGTTACTTCCAGGCCATCAACAGCCATCTGTGTTTTAAAACTTGACCATAACTTAATTCAATTTGTACAAGGGAGAACCAGAAGGGAAAAGAATATGGATCTATCAAGGAGGAGAATCTTTCAAAATTCTCCAGATTCCCCTGGAAGTGCAGAGTTCTTTGATGTGACCCAAAGGGAGACCAGGGAGAACAGGAAATGGCAAGTATCTTGCCATCAGCTGGAGGACTCAGACAAAGCAGGGTGATAAGCTACTTGGGGCCTCCCCTGGGACTCCTATATGTCCTGTAGATCCATCACCCTGTTGGGATACTAATGGAAATTGTACCTCCTAGGTGACAACAAGACACCATTTTAAACCCGATGGACTGTAAACAAACTCCATCCATTACCAAAATCAGCATGCAGCCATTGAAAGCAGGTTATTCTTCCACTGACGTTTCTTATGAAAGTATGTTAGGTAGTCCTGATGTTTAAAAATTGAGGGAAATAAAATGATAGCAGGTCAAATATTCTAAAAAAATACATATTTAAAAACAAACAACAAACAGACAAACAACAATAACAAAAAAAAAACAAGCTCAGTATTACCAGCTAAGAACCCAAGATCAAAACACTCTATGTACAAGAAGGATAAACGGAGCAGGTGAAGGCCGAGGGAGCTGCTGAATTGAAGAAGCCCTCCATTCTCCGGGAGCCTTTCCTTTGGGAAGCCCCAAGGCTGGAATGGGAGAGCAAGCTGCCAGAAATCACAAGAAAAGTCTCTGGAAGAAAAAAACAGCAACCAGAACACACAGGGTTCTAGTTTAACTGGGCTGGTGGATCAGCAAGATGGTTTAACCTGGAGCTGAGTTTGATCCCCAAGACCTATAAGGTAGGTGGAGAGAACAAGTTGTCCTATGACTGCCACACATGCATGAATGCACATGCGCGCGCGCGCGCGCGCGCGCGCGCGCACACACACACACACACACCACAAAAAAAAGTGTAAAAGAATGAGCTTGGATACAATTAGGAGAAGAGGACCACTCACTCTAACCATTCAAGATGGAGACTCTTATTCTGGAGACTCTCGCTCCAAAGCTAGGTCATGTGGGCACCTACATGACCCCATGTCCCCATATGACCTAGCTTTGGAGCCAGGCTTGCCCTTTACAGGACACAGAGCGCCTAAAGCCACGGCTCTGGGCTAAGGCTGAGTCCAAACATGGGTAACAGACTAGTGGAGATACCTATGCTTAGTTCTTCCAGACTCCAAAGAATGTGACCATGTTACTATGAATGTATGAATGTATGAAAGTATGGGGATGAGAGGTAGCCATGCATGAACAGCATAACCGGTAGCCATAAGCATCCTGACTCCCTATCCTTGGCTCAGTCCCCACTTCCCCAGATCCGTGGGGCGTGACACTCACACAAATGGATGAATTTCTGTCAGATGACTGGGTCTTAGGATTCTACAAGAATGTTTTCTACCTTCTCCAGGGAAAAAATCATTTCATCCTAGTGGACTTTTCTCCAGGAAGCAGAGATTGAGGTAGACAGGCAGATGTTTTACCCTTTTAATCCTACCACAGAGCAATGCCCGCTCATTGAGCACCACGTTTTCAAAGAGGTTAAGTGTAAAAAATAACTGTAGGACACTCACATTTTCCTAATAGCAGTGTAAATTTGTATCAGTTCTTCATCTTAGTCACTGAGTTCCAAGAAGCTACTGTTTCAAATAGCCAAAGGCCAACCAGACACCACTAGACTCTCCCAAACTCAAACTCACATCGCATACCAACCAACATAGCATTTAAGACTCAAAAGTGTTGGAGAAATGGATCCATAGAATGGTGAATAGACACCACGGCTTTTTAATTTTTAAGGGTTTCACTGCTTTTCAAACAAGCTATTTCCAGCTCTATCTGGGGGGTTTCAGACTCACCTGGAAAGGGTGAGAGGGGAGAGTGTAGACCACCCACACACACACACCCTCCCCCAGAAGAACATGGATATTATAGAAAGTAAACAGCCTGTGTAGTGGGATTAGAGACTTTTTTTTCTTTGCTATCTCAACAACAAAAAGTAGAAATGATAGGCAAATTCCTGTATTTTTCCTGCAGGTACTTAGAGGGTTATGGATGTCAGTTATGGTACTGATACATTCCATCAAGGATCCTTTTTCAATTACATTCCTTTCTTGCTCCGGGAAACTTTGACCCCCTAACTTTACAGTGCACAATGTTTTGTGTATATAAAGAGCATGGCTTGCTTGTGCTCAGTCTGGATGCTTGTCCCAGCTGTAAGCAAGTCTGAGAAACCAAAACACTTGATACAGGCTTCCAGAGAAAGAGCATCATGTTACCCCCAACTCGCAGACACGGCACATTCCTATGATGCCAGGCCACGGGTAAGGGCCAGAGGGGAGCAGAGTCACCTCTGGGCACTCCTTCAAGGGACTGGTTTCTTATGTGATGTCACTGGCGGTGGGACCATCTCACAACAGGCCTTTCCCCTTCCGTGAGACTCCAACTTTACTCATTTACAATTTCACTGAGAAGCTTTTTCCAGATATCGGGGACGACACCGCCATTCTTCCTAAAAGCCAAGACAGCCTGTTGAAGCAAGATGTTTTGCTGTGGAATTTAAAGTAACCGATGGGGTAACAGAGGATGTCAGGAAATCACTTACTACTGGGTGTTGGTACATGAAGATTCTTTGAATTGGTTTCTTTACTTGGTGTGTGATTTCAACTCCTCCTAATATGTTTTTAAAATTCTGCTAGGATACTTGGAGAAGGAAGCTTCATAACCCCAGAGGGAGAATAAATAGAACATCCACATTAACCTCCGCTCTAGGAATAAAAAAAGCTAACCCATATCTGTTCTTGAGTAGAGCGCTGCAAGTATAGCCCTCCCTGATCTGATCAACACTGCCGTGAAGCCACTGAGGCCAGTGCCAATTCAGATAAAACAGCTGCGAAAATAGAAGTGGCCCCAGCCTTAAAACCCAAGGAAAATTATAATTGGAAATTCAAAAAACAAAGTCTCTGAAATGAATCCATTTGCTCCTCATTCCTAATAACAACTTTTCATTTGAATTATGCATCACCATGAACATTTGAATTACAAATGTATGAATTATTCATTATTTGCAATGTGACTAAGTAGTTCGGCCTCATGTTGAAAGGCAGCGTTAAGCTTGCCTGGGATCTGGAAGACAAGGGGAAGGTGGGCATCTGGGGACCCTTGGGAGGCTGGCTTCCCTTCAGACTGCCAGTGTGTAGAAAAGGAAGGGAACAGTGTACTATACAGGGTGCTGGGCTCTGGCCTCCTCACACCAAGAGACGTCCAAGTGTCTCCTGGCTCCCCAGCCTGTAACAGCTGCTACCCACTGGCACCACCTACATTTTAAACCAGCTGGAGACAGAGTTCTACGTGATAAGCCTGTTACATTTGCAGAGTAAGCAGGAACACCTAATGGCTCAGCTCCCTAATGACTCAGGGACCAGGCTCTGACCAGCCATAGCAGTGAGTACCGGCAAAGCAGGGGAAAAAATAATTAAAAGGGCCTTTGTCAAAGCTCCTTCTAAATCAGCCTTTTAAATGTGCTCAGTTTAAGAGTCCCTAAGTGCCAATTCAATTGCACTGGCCTTTAAGAACCATAGAAACCCCCAGGATAGCCATGGCCAATTAGTGAAATGGGAATGTGTGTGTGTGTGTGTGTGTGTGTGTGTGTGTTTTACATGCACTCAAGTGTTCAGAGAATCCACACAGATGTTATGCTGAAAGCCCACAGGAGAGAAGGATGCATTGACCCCCAAATAGAACTATTCTTTTTGTTTGTTTGGGAGACCCTTAAGATGGTGACAGCAGAGTGGCCGTGATGATAAAACAGAAGAGTGAAGAGGCCCGTGCACAGGGGACTTTTAAAAAGAATAAAACTCAAGCTTGTGTTCTTACAGGAATCTGCAGGGAGAGTCGTTGGCAGGGCAGCTGTCTGAAACCTTGGGGTAGGCATCGTGAGGGATGGGAGGGGCGCAGAGAGACAGATAAAAAGAAGAAAACGGCAGAGATGCCAAAACTAAGGGGGAAGGAAAAATACATGGTGTCAGAAACCAAATAGAAGAATACGGGTGAAACTGTCAACTGTGGAAAGTAAAACCTCGCTCTGGC
>CABHPH010122857.1:5501-20077 GCA_902168325.1 Peromyscus nudipes
ATTGATACCCAAGGCTCCACCCTGGGCTCTAACTTACTACAGTCTTCAGAATAAACTTTGTCTGTCATGTGTCCCTATTGAATGTCTCCCCAGTGTGTCACTGACTACAAAAGATGTCATTCTGCACTAATAATTATTTGGACCAGGAAGTAAGTCATCAAAGGAGTGCAGTGTTTCAGAGAGACAAGAAAAGTCAGGAGCCATGCTGCCCAGGCCTCACTCAAATGTCAGCTTGTGTGGTTCAGACATACTTGTCACAGTCACGTGCAACTGTGGTACCAACAGTTTTCAGGTGGTGCCCACGTTTAAGATGTAGGCTGAGCTAAGACTGACAAAGATATTTAGTTATTTTCTGTATGAATTAGTTACTGATTCTGTGCAATCCAAAAGCAGAACTGGATGCTGAGGTTAAATGGACAACAGCTGTCTTTAGGTTTGTGATGTGTTTGATGTGCTGCCAAAGTCCTTGAGTTCTGAACATAATTTCAATAGTAGTATAAGACCATATGAACAAATCAAATAGAGGAATGCTAATTAAAAAACTGGGATTAAAGGTGTTCGTCATAGCCAGGTGGTGGTGTCCTATGCCTTTAATTCCAGCACTCATGAGGCAGAGCCTGGTCTACAAAGTGAGTTACAGGACAGCCAAGGCAACACAGAAAATCGCTGTCTCAAAGAAAAAAAAAAAAAAAGGTGTTCATCACCATGCCCACCTGAGATTCCAAGTTTAGTCACCAGCACCTAAATATAGGTTAACAACCATCTCTAACTCCAGGTCCTCTTCTGGCCTCTGTGGACACTGCATGCACCTGGTGCTCAAACATCCATGCAGCTCAAACATCCATGCAGCCCAAACAGCCATACACATTAAAAACAAACAAAGAAAAACATCAACAAAGTGAAAACAAAAACTGTTCATTATGAAATCCAAAACGGCCTGGAAAGTCAAGAATGGTGACAGAATCTTGGGACCTCCATTTCTTCTGAGAACTCTAAATATGTTATAAAAGAGATTTATTTGAAAAAATTAATAACCATTTTGAGATGGTTTTATTTTATTTGAAATGCTGGAGATGTAACTCGGGGCCTTCTGAATACTAAGGAAGTACTGGATCACTAGGTGACATTTCCAGGACATTCTTGTAGTTACTGGGTCTTTTCACTGGATTTTTGTTTGTTTTGAAATTGGGTTTCTTGTAGTTCAGGCTAGCCTCAAATTTGCTATGCACCTGAGCACAGCCTTAAGTCTCTGATTATCCTGCAACTCCCAAGTACTGGATTTACACGCATGCACCACCATGCCCAACTTATCCCCAGTTCTCTCTGTGCCTCTCTCTCTCTCTCTCTCTCTCTCTCTCTCTCTCTCTCTCTCTCTCTCTCTCTCAAGAAAGTACATGCTGACTATATTTTCTTTTATGCTATTATGGAAAGCTCTGGAAATTATCATTTGCAGTGATAGAAATGTGAACTCAGGGCCTTGCCCATGTTAGGCAAGTGCTTAATCACTGAGAGATACTCCAAGTCTTCCCTAGAATTAGTAAAAAACTTTCTAGATATTTCACTGTGTATAGGGGAAAACAAAGGTTAAGCTGAAGGCCTATTTTAAAGTGAACCTATTAATAAATGGGGGGTGGGCTGGGGGGAGGAGGGGGAGTGGGAGGAGGGAGGACAGGGGAATCCGTGGCTGATATGTAAAATTAAATTAAATTATAAAATAAAAAAATAAAATAAAATTAGGGGAAAAAAAGTATCAAAACCAAACAAAAACAAAAACAAAAAAGCCTGGCGGTGGTGGTGCACACCTTTAATCCCAGCACTCGGGAGGCAGAGGTAGGCAGATCTCCTTGAGTTTGAGGCCAGCCTGGTCTACAGAGCCAGTTCCAGGACAGGCAGGGCTACACAGAGAAACCCTGTCTCGAAAAACCAAAAAAAAAAAAAAAAAAAAAAAAGAAAGAAAAGAAAAAAAGAAAAACCTAAAGTATCATCTCATATACTCTGCCAGCTTCTTTGTGCACACATGGGAAGACTGTTCCAATCTACCTTTGCTGCCTAATGCATTCCTGCAAACATGTACGTAACAAATACCTGGAAAAGTCCAAATAGAAGTTTAGTGCTGCATGCCTGTAATTCCAAAACTTGGGAAGCTAAGACAGGAGGATTTCTAGTTTGAGGTCTGGGCTTCATAGTGAGTTCAAGGACACCCTGAGGATCCTACTTTCAAAAAGAAAAAGAAGAGCACTGTTGAAGAGATGGCTCTGAGGTTAAGAACACTGTGTTTTTCCAGAGGACCTGCCCACATTCGGTGGCTCACAACTGCCTGTAACTGTAGCTCCAGGGGAGCTGACTGCCTCCTCTGGTATCTATGTGCACCTACACCCATATGCACATGCCTGTGCAAAGATATACCCAAAATTTTAAAAATTGATCTACAAATACTAAAAACAAAAAGCTGGAGGCAGTCTTGTATACCCTAACACCACCATTTATGAGGTAGAGGCAGAGGGCCGGGAATACAAGGCAAATCTGTGCTACCCAGCAAAGACTCTGTTTCAAAAGAAACAAACAAAAAAGTATAAAGTATAAACTCTCCTCTACCTCCCACCTCCTCCACCCCCAGCTTTGGAAGCAGCTACCCTACCTTGGCTGTCCTCATACCACAAGTCTCTTTTTCTTTTGTTGTTTCCTCTTTGGTCCAGTTACACCTCAGTGTCTCTTGGTTTGGTTTGGTTTTGTGATTTTTTAAAATCAGATTTACTTTTATGAGTGAATACCTGCATACATGTACATCACATGCATACAGTGCTCACTACCATGTGGGTGCTAGGAACTGAATAAGGGTCCCATTCAAGAGCAGTCAGTGTTCTTAACTACTGAGCCATTTTTCCAGCACCAAATTTTAATACATTGAAATGTATGCACCCGGGAGGCAGAGGCAGGCGGATCTCTGTGAGTTCGAGGCCAGCCTGGGCTACCAAGTGAGTTCCAGGAAAGGCACAAAGATACACGGAGAAACCCTGTCTCGAAAAACCAAAAAAAAAAAAAAAAAAAGAAGAAGAAGAAATGTATGTGTGCACTCGGGAAGCAGAGACAGGGGGATCTTTGTGAGTTCAAGGCCAGCCTGGTCTACAGAGCGAGTTCCAAGACAGCCAGGGCCACACAGAGAAACTCTGTCTCGAAAAACAAAACAAAACAAAATGTGTGTATGTTTTGGCTTTGTTTTGTTTTTATTTTTATTTTTAATATGTATATATTTTTTAAGTATGAGTGCTCCATCTGCATGTATCCCTACACACCAGAAGAGGGCATCAGATCCCTTTATAGATGGTTGTGAGCCACCATGTGGTTGCTGGGAATTGAACTCAGGCTCTCTGGAAGAGCAGCCAGCACTCTTAACCACTGAGCCATCTCTCCAGCCCCCTTCCCCTTTTTTTTTTTTTTTTTTTTTTTGGTTTTTCGAGACAGGGTTTCTCTGTGTAGCTTTGCGCCTTTCCTGGAACTCACTTGGTAGCCCAGGCTGGCCTCGAACTCACAGAGATCCGCCTGTCTCTGCCTCCCGAGTGCTGGGATTAAAGGCGTGCGCCACCAACGCCCGGCCCCCTTTTTCTTTTAAGATCTTAATTGGCTTTAATATTTTTAGTTCTAGAATAAATGTATTCCATTTTTTAATTTACTTTTTAATTCATTTTTTATTTAAAAATTTTTTTCTTTTCTTTTACATACCAACCCCTGTTCTGCTTCCCTCCCCTTCTCCCACTCCTCCCATCTACACTCATCCCACCCCCATCCCCTCCTAAGGCCTTCCTTGGGTAGTCAACACAGGCTGGCACACCAAGGTGGGGCAGGACCTAGCCCCTCCTCCTTCCATCAAGGCTGAGCAAGGCATCATACCATAGGGAATGGGCTCTAAAAAGCCAGTTCGTGCACCCAGGATAAGTCCTGGTCCCATTGCCAGGGGACCCACAAACACATCAAGCCACGCAACTTTTACCCACATTCAGAGGGTTTAAGTTCGGTCCTATGCAAGTTCCCCAGCTGTCAGTCCAGAGTCCATGAGCTCCCACTATCTTGGGTCAGCTCTCTCTGTGGTTTTTCCTGCCATGATTCTGACTCCCCTTGCTCTTATAATCCATCCTCCCTCTCTTCAACTGAACTTGAGGATTTTGGCCAAGTGCTTGGCTGTGGGTCTCTGCATCTGCTTCCATCAGTGACTAGATGAAGGTTCTATGATGACAATTAGGGTAGTCACCAATCTGAGTACAGGGGAAGGCTAGTTCAAGCAACCTCTCTACCATTGCTATGAGTCTTAGCTGGGTACAATCTTGTCAGTTTCTGGGTTTTCCCTATCTGCAGATTTCTCCCCATCCCCTTAATGGTACACTCTGTCAAGATATCTCTTTCATTGTTCTCCCTCCCTGTCTGTCCCCCAACTAGGCCATCTTGAGCCCTCATGTTCCCACCTCCCATCCCCTCCCCTCTACTCCCTCCTCCAAGTTTACCCAGGAGATCTTAACTCTTTCCCCTTCCTGGGGCGATCCATGTGTGTCCCTCTTAGTGTCCTCCTCTTTACCTAGCTTCTCTGGGGTTGTGGACTGTAGCCTGGTTATCCTTTGCTTTGCTTCTAATATTCACTTAAGAGTGAGTACATACCATGTCTGTCTTTCTGGGTCTGAGTTACCTCACTCAGGATGATATTTTCTAGTTCCATCCATTTGCCTACAAATTTCATGATGACATTGTTTTTTACCACTGCGAAATACTCCATTGTGTAAATGTACCACATTTTCTTTATCCATTCTTCGGTTGAAGGGCATCTAGGTTGTTTCCAGGTTCTGGCTATTACGAATAGTGCTGCTTTGAACATAGTCAAACAGGTATCCTTATGGTATGATTGACCATCCTTTGGGTATATGCCCAGGAGTAGTATTGCTGGGTCTTGAGGTAGGTTGATTCTCAATTTTCTGAGATCTGCCATACTGATTTCCAGAGTGGCTGTACAAGATTGCATTCCCACCAGCATTGGAGGATTGTTCCCCTTTCTCCACATCCTCTCCAACATAAGCTGTCATCTGTGTTTTTGATCTTAAGCCATTCTGACAGGCATAAGATGGTATCTCAGAGTTGTTTTGATTTGCATGTCCCTGATGGCTAAAGATGTTGAACATTTCCTTAAATGTCTTTTGGCTATTTGAGATTCTTCTGTTGAGAATTCTCTGTTTAGCTCTGTAATTTTTTTTATTCATTTTACATACCAACCACAGATCCCCCTCTTCCCTCTTCCCACTCCCTCTTCTTGTTTGGTTTTGAGACAGGGTTTCTCTGGGTAGCCCTGCCTGTCCTGGAACTCACTCTGCAGACCAGGCTGGCCTCGAACTCACAGAGATCCGCCTGCCTCTGCCTCCCAAGTGCTGGGACTAAAGACATGTGCCACCACTGCCCAGCTTGAAAGAAAAACTTGTTAAATTGTATCTCTTAGGGCTAGCATATAGCATAGCTCAATGGCAGATGATCTGTGCAGCATGAGAAAGGTCCCAGGTTTGACTCTGGACATTGCAAAAGCATCTTGGTCAACTCTCCTTTCTAATTGATTGTGATCCTCTGAGCTCCCAGGCCACTCCACTCTTCCTAGTCTTCACTATGTAAGGATTCCATCCTATATACACACACTTTTGTTTTACAACTAGACAGCAAGCCTCATGCTGGCGAGGACCTTGTACTCGATTCTTTTAACACGTTCATAACACATCATCATGGCGGCAGTGGACAGACACTTGTGATAGACTCAGCACGATAAACTGCCCATCCAGGAGAATTTTAGAGCTTATAGTAGTAATATCTTTTGGAGGTGCCTTGCTTAGTCTCTGAGTCAACACTGCATTTGAGAAACATGCACCTGGGCCCTGTGCTAAATAGTGTGGACAGAGAAGATGAGGGAGCCGTGTAACTCACCCTCAGAGAGCTCACACTGTAAAGACAGAGAGGGACACTAGGAAACAGCTGCTGTAGTAAGAAGTGAGTGACAACTTGACATGGTTGCATACATCTGTAATCCTAGTAATTGGGAAGAAAAGGTAGGAAAATCAGGGGTTCAAGGCTACCCTTTACAACATAGTAAGTTTGAGGCAAGCCTGGGGCTACATGAGACTGTCTCAAAAATTACAAAACTAAAACTAAAACTAACTAAATAAAACAAAAAGCCCTAAGATGACAGAGGGAGTACCTAATCCTGAGATGAAAACTCAGGCACCTCTGACTGATGCAGTGCTCCTGTTGTACTAAACTCCTGCCCAGTTCTTATCCCCATCCTTTTAATCTCCCAATAATACATTTCAGAACAGCCACATCTCCAGCTACTTACCCTTGCTGCACAGGCTGTAACTGCAAGATCACTTGGGTTTTAGTGTCTTCAGGGTTCTCCCCTTCATTTCCTTCAGTGGGTACCACAACCACATCTCCCACTGGGACACTCACTTCCGCATTAGCCATCTTTCACATGAAGTCAGCTAGCTGGGACTGCTGTGAGAAACAAGCAGCATGATTACTTCATCTGTGAAAGAAAGGAATGCCGAGATAACCAACAGTTCTGAGCGCCCTGGCATCACCATCCTCTGTAAAGAATGAGGTCTGAGAGGGAGCTGACAGAAGCTGACACAGGCTCTTAGTATGCTTTCATAGTACATGTGACTCACCCAGTGGTTTGCCAGAGCCAACTCTACCAGCCTCTCAGACCTAATGGTGCATCTCCTCTCCTCTTAAGTTTAGAGACATCAAATTGGTAGCTTGGGATCACAGAACTGGGATTACACACAGCACTGAAATTAACAGCACTAGATTTAAGGTTTTTCTGTTGTTTCAGGTTTTCTTTGTTTGTTTGTTTTTTTTTTTTTGGTTTTTCGAGACAGGGTTTCTCGGTGTAGCTTTGCGCCTTTCCTGGAGCTCACTTGGTAGCCCAGGCTGGCCTCGAACTCACAGAGATCCGCCTGCCTATGCCTCCCGAGTGCTGGGATTAAAGGCGTGCGCCACCAATGCCCGGCTTTGTTTTTAAGACATAGTCTCACAAAGAAATGCTGTCTGACCTGGAACTCAATATGTAGACCAGGCTGGCCTCAAACTCAAAGATGAGCCTGCCTCTGTCTCCTGCTTCTGAAATCAAAAGCCTTTGTTTTCTTTTTGAGAAGGGAATATCAGTAAGTAGTCCAGGTTGGCTTCAGCTTGCTGATCTACCCACCTCTGCCTCCCAAGTGCTGGCATTACGAGCATGCACCACATCTGGCTTGTTTTTCTGTGGATCAATTTACAACATAGACTAGTTCCATCCCAAAGAGTGGGCCCTGAAAAGTATGAATTGTACCTATTTAAGACCAAGTAGCCATTACATATCAACTATATGACATTGCATACAGTACTATCTTTATAAATATTCAGTATCTGAGTGTCAGCTACATAGCTGTTAATAAATGTTGAATTCACCGTATAATCTCTAAGAACCTTTCCTTCCTTCCTTCTTCCCTCCCTTCCTTCCTTTCTCTCTTTCTTAGACAAGGTTTCTCTGTGTCGCCCTAGCTGTCCTGGAACTTGCTCTGTAGACCAGGCTGGCCTCAAACTCAGAGATCCTGCTGCTGGGATTAAAGGCATAGACCACCACCAAGAGGCCAAGAACTTTTCTTTTTGAAACTAGGTCTCATTCTGAAGCCCAGCCTAGTCTCAAACTCAAAGCAATCCTTCTGCCTCAGCTTCAATGTGCTAGAATTACAGGCTGTGAGTCACCAAGCCTGGCTCTAAGAACTTTATGTTCTTGTTTTATTTTTAGAGACAGAGTCTCAAATGCTGACTTGGAACTTGCTATGGGGCTGAGAATGACCTTGAACTCCTGATCTTCCTGCTTTCACTGGGAGTGCTGGGACTAAGGTGTGTCCCTCCAGGAGGGTCACAGGAACACCTCAGCTCCTCAGTGTGAATGGGGTGACCCTGTCTGACAGCTCCTTGCAGAGCTACTGAGGAAACTATCAGCAAGTACCACGTGCTCCTTCAATCTAAAGTACTAACCCAATCTTTTTTATTATTGTTGTTGTTTGTATGTTTGTGCACATGCCACAGCACACATGTAGAAGTCAGAGGACAATTTTCAGGAGTCAGTTCTGTCCCTCCACCACGAGATTCAGGTATCAAAATCAGGTCATCAGGCTTGCATGGCAAGCACCTGTCCCCATTGTCCCAATCTTTATGAAAACACAGAGGGTCTCAGGATGTCCTGCTGCTGTTAGCCTTTAGAGTTCAGGAGAACTGATTTTTTTCAGTGCTAGGGACCCAACTCAAAGCCTCGTGCATGGTGGGGAAGCGCTCTAACACTTGAGCTCACCCTGAGCTATGTCTGCAATCCTTTACATGTTACAGTTGAAAAGCATGGGGGCCAGGTGCTGTGAGTCACATCATAATCCCAACACTTAGGAGACTGAAGCAGGAAGATTATGGCGCATTTGAATGAGTACAGCTTGAGCTACATAAATTGAAGGCCAGCCTGTCTTAAAAAAAAGTTAATGTAGAGAGTATAAGAAAAAAACACTGAATTTACTAAATGAATATATGGGAACACATGAAGGTGGGCAGGGAACAGCCATGTTGATCACAGATGCAAACTGGAATATGTAACTGGTAGCCAGAGACTCAAGTCACTCCTCAGCTCTGCCAGTCTTGAAAACACACATACGTGGGCTAAAAAGATGGCTCAGAGGTTAAGAACACTGGCTCCTCTTCAAGAGGTCCTGAGTTCAATTCCCAGAACCACATGGTGGCTCACAATCATCTGTAATGAGATCTGGTGCCCTCTTCTGGCATGCAGGCATACATGCAAGCAGAACACTGTTTATATAATTGGTTTTTTTTGAGACAGGGTTTCTCTGTGTAGTTTTGGTACCTGTCCTGGATCTCGCTCTGTAGACCAGGCTGGCCTCGAACTCACAGAGATCAGCCTGGCCCTGTCTCCCAAGTGCTGGGATCAAAGGCATGTGCCACCACCTCCCAGCCTAAATAAATCTTTTTTTTTTTTAAAAAAAGAAAATACGCCGGACGTTGGTGGCGCACGCCTTTAATCCCAGCACTCGAGAGGCAGAGACAGGCAGATCTCTGAGAGTTCGAGGCCAGCCTGGGCTACCAAGTGAGCTCCAGGAAAGGCGCAAAGCTACACAGAGAAACCCTGTCTTGAAAAACCAAAAAAAAAAAAAAAAAGAAAATACATATATGTAATGTGGAGCTCAAAGTGGACCTCACTGGCCTCGGAATACTCCAGTTTGGCTACAGCATTACTCCCTGCCATATCAGCCACTCACAGTACTCTCAACACTTACCAATGTGCTTCCAGAGCTCCCAGCCGTTCTATGCTCTAAGTTCTAAGCATCTTCGTCCCTAATGTTCACTCCTCCATGAAGCCATCACTACACTTGCTTTTCAGAATGTCCCCTAAATGTGGCCTGTCGCCCCCTCCTGGTCTTTACACACTGCCCTCCACTGCAGTTCCCCATGTAGACCTTGACAGCCACAGCTACCCTGCGTCCTCTTGTGTATTTGTTCTGTTGCTTCTGAGGATGGAACACAGGGCCGTGCACACATCAGCAAGTGTTTCACAACTGAACTATAATCCACAGCTCCTGGTTCCTTCATTCCTTCCTCTCTTGGTTTTTTGAAATAGAGTTTCTGTGTAGCCCTGGTTGTCCTGTACTTCGATCTGTAAAACAGAACCTAAGAGATGCCCCTGCCTCTGACTCCCAAGTGCTGGGATTAAAGGTGTGTACCACCACTGCCCTGCACATAGGCACTATTTTATCTAAACATCTTTGTGCCCCCATCACTCTCCTCAACTTTGATGCTGATATGTTGATTCAATCACTTTTGCTTGTATATATGACCTAGTCAAATTTCTTCATATCTGGCTTTTTAATCTCATTCAATTTTTTTTATGAATTCTATATCCCTGTATTTATCAGTCTCTACTACATTAAACTGAACCATATTTCCTCAAACCTGCTCTTAGATTTCCTGTTTCCCTAAGAGAGGTATCTTCCGCCCGTTTTCAAAAAGAGGGAACTCAGAAGTTATTTTTGCCTCCTCTTTCTAAATCCTATCAGCCACAAAATCTTATCCAGTCTACGGTGTATGTGTGTGTGTGTGTGTGTGTGTGTGTGTGTGTTCCTCACATACTACATCTGTGCTGTCAAAATATATGTGGGCTGCCACACTGTTACCTGGGTTTTTTCAGCTACTTTCCCATATCCTAACCTTTGGTTCTTGGATTCCTCCAACTCATTCCCCACATAGCAACCAAAGTGGTCCTACTAAAGACCACAGGCCACTTTCCCACTTAAAAATGTCTTACTGTATTCCTGTTGCTGTGAAAATAAGAGTGCAAGCACTTTAGTGTGGCCTCCACAGCTTCCAGGTCAGCCCCCTTCCTCCCGGCTGGCACACTGGCACACTGTCACTGTTCTCCAGTTCTCAAATGTGCAACCTTTCCTAGACTGTGCCTTTGAACTTGCTTCCTGTCCCTAGGATTCTTCCCTTCCTTTTGGGCTAGTCTCTGTTAAGCCTCTGAAGCATCATTCTTTGGAAAGGTCTTCCGGTGACTTCCATCACTAGGCTTCAGCTTACGCTCTAGTTTCCCATCATGCATTTCTTTCTTTCTTTCTTTCTTTCTTTTTTTTTTTTTTTTTTTGGCTGTGGGGAGGGGGACTGTTGAGGATTGAGGTGAAGGCTCTTCTGCATAGCTTCAAGTTCAGGCTGTTTTGTTCCCACAGGTGTGGTTCTGCTGTGTTGACTAGGCTGGTCTCCAACTCCTGGGTCAAAGAGAGCCTCCTGCCACAGCCTCCAGAGTAGTTGGAATTATACATTACTAATTTTGGGGGTTACTTGGGGTGGCCTTGAAAACCACTATGTCACTAAGGATGATCTTTTTGTTTGTTTGTTTATTTAGACAGGGCTTCTCTGTGTAGCCCTGGCTATCCCGGAACTCGATTTGTAGACCAGGTTGGCCTCGAATTCAAGAGATCTGCCTGCCTCTGCCTTCTGGGTTTAAAGGCATGCACAACTTCTTCCCGGCTTAAGAATGATCTTGAACTCCTGACCCTCTTGCCTCCACTTCCCAGATGTTGTTATTACAAATGTATGCCACTGTGCCCAGCTTTGCAGTACAATTTAAGAAGAAATCCTGCCAGGCGGTGGTGGCACACACTTTTAGTCCCAGCATTCAGGAGGCAGAGGCAGGCGGATCTCTACAGAGCCAGTTCCAGGACAGGCAGAGATACAACAGAGAAACCCTGTCTCAAAAAAAACAAAACAAAAACAAAACAAAACAGAAAGAAATCCTGAGTTTGTTGCATGCTGAAATAGTAGCCTCTTGAAAGTTTGAAGTAGGGCTAGAGAGATGTATCATCAGGTAAGAGCCCTTGTTGATCTTATAGAGGACCCAGGTTGGATTCCCAGCACCCACATGGGGGCTCACAACCACCTTAACTTCAGTTCCAGGGAGTCTGATGCACTCCTGACCTCCCTAGGCACACATGTGGTACATATGCATACATGAAAGTAAAACACTAATATTCATAAAAAAAAAAAAAAAGCAAATGTATCTTTTTGTTTTGTCTTGTTTTTTTTGAGACAGGGCCTCACTATATAGCTTTGGCTAGCTTGAAACTCACTATATCAGGTTGGAGTAAACTAAAGTAAATCACCCCCATCCCCTACACACAGGGTTTCTCTATGTAGCCCTGGCTGTCCTGGAGCTATGTAGACCAGGCTGGCTTCAAACTCAGAGATCCACCTGCCTTTGCCTCCCTAGTGCTGGGATTAAAGGCATGTACCACCACACCCATCTAAGAAAGTAAACCTTACAAAATGAAACAAAACATGTTTTTAGTAACAGAGAAGAGTCTACGACAACATGGTGATTCATAATTCTTTAGTAAATGAAGTTTTAGGTTCAACCTCTCTCATTATCTTAAATATCACATTTCTACTGAGTAACCCCAAACCAACCCCAAACAGCAGACTACAGCAAAGTCATCTCTGTAAGCTGTGTACACAGAAAACTGCCCCTTGTTTGTAACAACACAAACTCCTGAGACAAGGTGAGGGAGCTGGTCCCATGGGTGTTTCACAGAAGAGACCTTGCAATATCCCTTGTGAAATCAGTGTGTGCTCTGTAACTCTATGAGAACATACAAAAACATGACAAAATTTTGTTAAAACTTAGTCAACTGATGTGGAAAGAAGTATTGCAAGGGGAGTACAGCTCGGGCAGAGGCTTGACAAGAATGTGAGTTCAACTTGCAAAAAAAGAACTTCTCTACTTTTGTTGCCCTTGCTTTGGGGTTTTTGAGACAGGGTTTCATGCAGCCAAGGCTGGCCTCAAACTCACTATGTAGCAGAGGATGACCCAAGCTCAGGAACTGCATGCAAGAATCCCACACTCAGTTACTTGGGGGTTCTTGTTTCTTTTGAGACAAGAGATAGTTAAGACTGGACTTGAATTTTCAATCCTCCTGGTTCAGCCTACAGAAAGCTGCGTTTATAGACAGGTGCTAATGGGCTGCTGCTCTGTAGTTATTTTCAAGACCAAAAAAAAAAAAAAAAAAAACCTCTTGAAAGGTGCTTGCCCTGCAGACCTGGTTACCTGAGTTACATCGCTAGACCTCATTCATAAAAAAGTAAAGGAGACCCAATTCCATAAAGTCCTCCATCCACATGCACACCGTGGTACATGCACCCCTCCCAACATCATGCACACAGAATAAATTTAAACATTTCAAAGTGAGCATGAAGCCAGGCATAGTGGGTACATCTGTAAACCAGCACTTGGGGAGAAGGGTCAGGGGTTCAAGGTCTCCCTCAGTTACATAAGAAGGTTGAGACTATATGAAACCTTTGTCACAAAAAAGGAGGAGTGGTGCCTGGTGGGATGGATGCCTGGTGAGACGGCTCAGCAGGTCAAAGCACTTGTGATCAAACATGGAAACAAAGCACTTGTGGTCAAAAATGAAGTTTCATCTTCAGGGTACACATGGTGGAAGGACAGAATCAACTCCTGTGCTGTCCTCTGACCTCCACAAGGACACCGTGGTACACAGATCAGATCCTGCCACACACAGACTTTTTTTTTTTTTTTTTTTTTTTTTTTTTTTGAGACAGGGGCTATGTAGCTCTGGCTGTGGAACTTACTCAGTAGACCAGGCTGGTCTCGAATGCAAAGATTTGCCTGCCTCTGCCTCCCAAGTGCTGGGATTAAAGGCGTGAACCACCACCACTTGGCTTTTATTTTTTTGTGAGGGTCTCATTATATAGTCCTGGCTGTCCTCACAGAAATCCACCTGCCTCTGCCTCCCTAACAATGCCAGGCTGTTGTGTATGTTTTTTGACACCGGGGCTCACTGTATCCCATGTTAGTCTTGAACTCACTATGTAGCCCAGGCTGGCCTTGAGCTTTTGGCAATCCTGTCTCAGATGCTCAGGCGTTTGAATCTTAGGTGAGGTCATACCAGGTTTTTGTGCTTTTCTTTTCTTCCTTGCCATCTCACCTTGTAGCCCTGGTTTGTCTGGAACTCGCTAGGTAGCCCAGAGATACACAGAGAAACCCTGTCTAGAAAAAAAAAAAAAAAATGAACATATCCGCCTGCTCTGCCTCCTGGTGCTGGGATTAAAGGTGTACACCATCAAAGCTGGACAGAAAAAAACCAAACGAAACTCAAAACAAAACAAAAAAAATCTCCAAGATGCAACTTTATTATTTAAGAAAAAAACTCATTAAGTCCACCCCTTTGTTATGAACTTAATAGTTGAGCCAGAGTGACCGCAGATATAATGAACCCAAGGATTACAGAGACCCACTATGCAGGAAGTAACCAGAGGAAACGAAGTTCTATATAAATCAGATTGGAGACTTCTATGTAGGTGTTTGGAGGAATCAATGGATATGATTTTTAAAGTCATCTCTCAAGAGTTTAAGGAACCAAAAAACAGGGCCCAAACTAACCCAAAGACACTCAGGGGGACGCAGCTAATCAACGGACTTGATCAAGTACAGATGAAAAACAAATTATTAAGAAGACTGAAAAATTAAGAGCAGGCCCAAGCCCTCATGAAAACGTTCCGTAGTACTAGCTAAAGCAATGGGAAGTCTCCAGGCATGGAGGAATCCTCCACTTCCTGGTTCTCTTTGACACTGTGACAAGTCTCGCTTTGAGAGTTTCCCTGCTCCTTGGACAGCCAAGCCTTCCTTCCTCTGATTCCTAGGTCAAGACCCTCGGGTAAGATTCTGCCCTCATTCCTCTTACCTCTCGATTAAAGGACACATGGCCAATCCCTCTGTCATTTCTGAAAAGAAGGGGTTCCCTATCCCAGTAATTATCTTCTCACCACCCCTCATAACCATAGGTTTCCCCCATCTCCCGGGGCAGAGAACCACCCTGCTCTCCACCGAGGCACCGGAGGGACTCCATTCTGCGGCCCTCGGGCGGACCCCTCTCCTCCCTACTGCCCGTCTTGGGGAAGGGCGCTCCTTCCTCCCCTAGTCCTCGAAAGGACCAGCCTCCTCC
>CABHPH010122860.1:0-26862 GCA_902168325.1 Peromyscus nudipes
CAAATGCCAGCATTACACCATCATAGCCTGTTACCAGTGCCGGCCCTCTCAAGAGATGGAGTAGGCTTTGATGTTTACCTCAAATGCCACCAAGACCAAACTGTGCAGATACCACTCAGGCTCTTTTGTGAAGAGAAGTGTCTTGTATGCATCTGTGGGCCCTCTGTGCCCCTTGAGAAATTTCTGAAATTACTCTTGCTATATTTAATAATGATGTTTTTGTAACAGCCAGGTTCACATGTTTCATTCTAATACATTTAAAAGCAATTTCCTGTTCTGTTCATCCACAGCATTTCAAGGATCACACTTTAAACAATGGCCAGAAACTATAATAGTTCTCTATCCACCCCCCACACACAAAGAAAAAAGGAGGGGTAGGAAGGGAAGGGGGAAGCTGGCCGACTATAATTATAAAATACTAGGGAAATCAGGGATCTTGGAAGCCAGTAATCTCTGTATTCAAATGTCTGTGCCAACATTTCCAGATTGTGTAACCTGCTTAAGTCATCTAAAGTTGGGCTTACTCATTTGTGAAATGGGCACGATTCTACTTAGTTTTGTGAGATTCAGTGAGATATTGCATGCCCGTCACATAGCAGACAACGGAATATCAATTCTCTTCTTCATTGTAGGAAAATGCTATCAGATTGAATTTTTAAGTACCAAATCATTTAATATAACACAAGTAATCCCACATGTGGATTGAATACCTTGGTATATCACTGTGTACTCTGCTGTATTTGCAATAATGTTTGAACACGTTTCTGTACCAGTTGGGACAGACAAGAAATCAACCTTAGACCTGCATTAGATGTTTTTGCAAAATGGGTATTGATTACCTCATCATCAGAATGTTAAGAGTTAAAATTACTAAATAAAAAAACCCCTAAATCAAATAGCAAAAAACAAGTTCCCATTTTCCCCATAAAAATCAACTATTGGGCTCCACAATTCAAGCTAAGCAGGAAATCTGAAACTCCATGTGTTTTAGGGCAAAAATTTTGGAGTTGGAAGCTGGGGGGTGGGGTGGGGTGGAGGTGGTGGTGGGGGATGGGTGGTGGGGGGTGGTGGGGGGGTGGTGGCGCATGCCTTAATCCCAGCACCTGGGAGCAGAGGCAGGCAGATCTCTGTGAGTTCAAGGCCAGCCTGGGCTACAGAGTGAGTTCCAGGAAAGGCTCCAAAGCTACACAGAGAAATCCTGTCTCAAAAAAACAAAAGTTTTTGGAGTTGAAAGGGTCATCTGTCATTGATCATGGCTGAGAGAAAGCCTGAAAATTAATAGCTCTAACTAGCTTGTCTAAATATGGCAAATGACTATAAACTAAATAGACACACATGAGAAAAAGTACCATATACAATAACCCCAGCACCCATTTTTATTCAAATAATTTGTATTTGCATCCACAGAAGGAAAGTCTGACTTCATTTCCGATATATTAATGTTAGATCATACTTCTCCACAGGTCTAAGTAAATTCATACAAGAAACAGTGAGCCAGCACTAACGCTGTCACGTTAGCCCCAGTCTGAGGTTTTACAGTCACTTGTTAAAGTTCCATTTTAAACTCCCACATTCAGCTGCTCTCTTGCACTATAATTCCTTGGACCCCCATTACCCACTTCTGTATTATTTCTGTTGTGTTCTTGAAGGATACACCGACAAACTAAGGGCGTGTTAAACTTAAACTCTTGGGAAACTCTAAGTGCTCAAGTCCTGTTGCTTATCTTTTTGTTTTGCTAACAACTGAAGCTGGCCCAGCCATTGTAAGCTAAGGAGGAGTAATATGTGTTTAGCTGGCGGTCACAGAAACCAGGAGGTACTAGACAAAGACATATTCAGAAGCACATAAAGTTACTATTGGAACAAACTGTGTGTATTTAATGGCAAATTTCTCTTTGAAAATAATGTGCAAATAAAGGAACAGCAGCACAGATTCTACAGAGGTACCATATTTATATAATTTATGTGGTAGGGATCCTCTGGAATACTATGGTCCAACATTGACGACCTAGAATGTTTACACTGAGCATTCCATGGTGGCAGCTACAAAAAAGGGGGACACATTCCACTGCATAATAAAAACAATGGATGCAGGCAGAAATGAGTCAGGCATGGGGTGGAGGCAGTATTTATAGATGCTGATTCACTGAGCAAAAAATACCAGACTCACCTGAGTACTCTGTAAAGTCAGAGTGCTGCAGAGGCTGTAAGTCAGTTGGAAAGTGCATGTTTCTCATGTATGAGGCCAGCACCACATTACAGAAACCATCAGCAGAGTACTGCCCCGCCAGCACTGTGGACACAAAGCTCTAACTTGAAGGATAGTCACTTAAAGACGTTCCTAGGCACTGTTGGTAATAATAGGCAGCGAGCTTCGGGTAACTGTGGGTATAGATGATTTCAGAGTTCTTTTAGAGCCAACATTTTAAATCTTAGTTGAAGGATAATCAGGTGGGAATTAGGAGTAACTGTAGAACCCAGGCTCGACAGTCAGAGTGCCTTATTTGGCTTGATTACATGTTTCTCTTGTCTTCATCTTTAAAATGGAGGTCAGTGTCTAAGTTCAAAGGTTGATGTGGAGATGGTATGTGTGATGTGATAGCTGTAAAGCCTTAAAATAGCAGCTGGTGAATAAGTGCTCTAAGAGCGCTGGCCATTCGTACTATCCACAGTTAACACTGCACACCTGGAATGACAGTGTGTGACGGATGAAGTGCCTATGAACAATGATGCCGTGTAACCATCACTGAAGCTGCAGGGGAGGTCTTTTTCTGGGGAATGTGAAGTGGTTTGTATGAGCTGTTTCCTAGCCTTGCTAGCCCTCTGTTCTAATTAAAGTAGCTATCACAGTGAGGTTCTATATGCAAAACTTTATATAAATTAGTCTTTAGGATGCACTAAAGTTTGTAACTTTCTCATACATCTGTTTGTGTGCCCTTCAAGATAATTCTGTGTTGTAAGCTGTTGAGAGGCTCGATCTTTCTTTCTTTTGGTTTTCGAGACAGGGTTGCTCTGTGTAGCTCTGGCTGTCCTGGAACTCACTCTGTAGTTCAGGCTGGCTTCAAACTCACAGAGATCTGCCTGCCTCTGCCTCCTGAGTACTGGGACTAAAAGACTTTTTCAAAAGCAACAATAACCAACATATAGTGTCACCTTAATCGATATGATTCTTTTGAACTTGGTATGCTTTTTAAGTTTTCTCAAGAAAGAGTCTATGATTTGTACTATTCACAGAATACAGTTTGAGGATTCCAACAGATCAATGTGCAAGTTCAAAGTGAAAGAGACCCTCAGGTGACATTCTAGATGCTAATTCTGGTCTGCTTTGTGTGTGGTGAGCCTCTACTTTGAGTATAAAGCCTCTTTGACTAGAATATAATGCAGACACATATTGGTGAAAACACATACCAAATTAATCTCTTCAGCATTGAAGTCCTCAGCCAAGAAAGCAGTCCTAGTTAAAACTTCATGGCGCTTGGTTTCATGAATCTGGTCCAGTTTAGTCCCTATTACCAACAGTGGGATTTGGTTATCAGCAAATTGTTCTCGGTCATAATCCCTGTGATAAATAACCATGAAGAGGTGAATAGAATTTACCTTTCCAATGAAGATGTGTAGTATTTAAATGCAAGATGCTTATGCAGTTTTGGTGATAATTAACTAATTCCTGCTCATCATCACCTAGCAATCTTTTTTCCCCTAATTTCTTCCATGTGCTTATTCATTATCAACCCATCATCCATTGAATTCCAGTTACTCATTTTATTACTCAACGGCTGTTCCTGTGTGTCTTTCTAAGAGATAACTTGGATCATCTGTGACTTAATGTGAGGGCCTAACGTGACTTAACTGACCACAACGCTGTCTTCAACAGGTGCCAGTTTCAAATTTTTTCAGTGTAGAAGCAGAAGGTGGGTCTAAAGTCAGTGTGTGGAAAACCCAGGGGCCTAGCATGCAGCGCAGGTATTCCTTGCCCAAATTCTCTAACTTGCATATGTATTCCTGGCTATGAGTAGTTAAAAAAAAAATCTTTTCAGAGTGAAAAGAAGTAGGGCAGCTGCAGGCTGGAGTAAAGAGAGCCCAAGTGAGACCAGAGCTTGGAATGGGAGTGGAAGGAAACAGTTGAAATGTTAAACATAATAATAAAAGGCAGACGAATTAGAACCAAATAATTATCCTAACATGGCAGTCACGAGAGACAAAGGACCAACCATCAGAATCTCTCAGGGACAGAAGGGGTCTATTATAATTGTTTTATTTCCATTTTTACCCAAAGGGCTGAGTAACAATACGAATGCTATTTCTCATTACTGAAAGGAACATAAAGTCCATTGTTGTTAATTAATTGGAATTCTATTCACCTGTTAGAAGCAAAGTAGCGCTAGATCTCTGAAATGTTATAAGCTCTATTTACAACAGTCAGCAACATCTGCTTTTGAATAATCAATACTGCATAACTCAATCAATAAAACCCACTGGAGCACAGCTTCTCTTCTATCTTGTCTTTCTCTTTGAGCAATCTAAGCTGGGATGGGAGGAGAGGGCTACTGCATCTCTCTACCCTTTACTATGAGCTTACAGAGCCTCAGCTATAGTTCCACCTCAGAACACAGTTGGCTTGAACTATGTATCCCATCTCATCTAAATATCATCATCTGTTTTATTTGCACTGAAGCCAATACTACTAGCTCAAGTTCAAGGCCTACGAACCAGCACCTTCTGACCTACACACGCCTGACTTAGGAGACATGGTTTGAACTGAAATTTGAATTACTAGAGAATGAGGTTTTTGGGGTACCTTCCTTCAGAATTATTTCTTTTTCTTATATTCACAAATCCTCTCTTGGAAAAATGTATGTTTTCTATCAAATACCATCTTTGACACTTATACTCTGCTATTTGAAATCTTATGTAATCTCTTGTAGGTTACATGTAAGTACATATACCTGCTCTCTTTTTCTTGTCAGCTTTTCATTTTATCAAGAACTATAGTCACTGAACTACAAGTGCATACAATGATTCATCACTTAAATATTAATTTTAAAAGAAAATTATACCACATTGATTTTGGTTTTCCTTATTGCTTCTTTCATAAAAACCACCATCCAACTGAAATTAGATCTTGAAATCATTTTAAAATGATTACATGAAAAACTGATGGAGAATTTTATTATGGACAGACATGGCTATACTATGGGGATATGGCTAGCACTTCCCCAGAAATCTGTATCGTTTTATATACACAATAACCCTTTGAAAAACAAAACCAATTATGCATCTTTTCAACACTATAACCATCATTGAAATAAAATTTAAGAGCCAAGAAATATACTTAAAAGACACAATCGGGCTTTCGATTTTGCTGTTTTATTCTTTAAAGTGGTGCTAAGGATTGAACCTAGGGCTCCATGCATGCTAGGGAATGGCTCTACTGAGCTACAGGGTCAGAACTCTAAGGAGGAACTAGTCACACAGGCTCACGCTTTCAAAGGGAGTAGACACACACGCCAATAGAACAGAGTCCAGAAGCTGACCTGTACAGATACAGTCAACTGACTTCGTCAAAGCAATGGAGGCGACTCAGTGGAGATAGGATAATCTTTTTAACAAACAATGCTGGAACAAGTGACATTCAAATCTAAAACTAACTGAAGCCCAAATCACACATACTATATAAAATTAAAGCAGATCATAAATCTAATATAAACCCCAAATTATAAAACTTACAGAAAAACACAGAAGAAAATCTGTATGATCTGAGATTAAGCAAACAGTTCTTAGAGCCAAATCCAGAGTAAGAAAACTAAGTAATTAGATTTTATCAAAATAAAAACCACTGCCACCAGAGATGCCATTCAGATAATGGAAAGACCATGTATAGGCTAAAATATAGACCCAATCACACATCTTACCAAGTTCTATTTTGTAAAGTGAATCCTCAGGGTTGCAGACATATTTCAAACCAACTGTAAAGTAATTGCAGGCTTACCCGTTTGTCACCAGGACTCCAGATGGGACCAAATCTCTATTGAGAACTTCCAATGACCAGCGATATAAGTTTTGAGATGACTTCTTATTTGTTAAGTCATGTACTAAAATAATACCTAAAATAAACAGGTAAAATGATGTCAGTACTCATCAGCGCCTCTTACTTTACAAGCAACAAGGACAAGCTTAGTAAGTACAAATCTCAGGGGCTCAGTGATCTAGTATTCAAGTATGACTAACAAAATCAGACAAGTATTTCAAAATGTCCTTTCTAAACATTTTCAAAAAACTAACTATAAAGCTTTGCCACTAATATACTTTTAAAAGTGTTTACTTTTTCTTTCCCAAAGACTAGCAGAATGTCATAAAATATTCAGAATGCCTTTTGATACTCTCATCCAGCAGTCCCTGAGTGCCAACTTCATGCTTGGAACTGCTTATAGAAGCACTTCACCAATGAAGAACATTATTTATTAACGGATTACAGTCATTCAAAAATTATACGGTTTCTGCACTGGTAAACTGTACTAAAATAGCATTGCTTTAATTGTTACAAATGCTATTTTTCCTTAAAAAAACAAAAAACAAAAAACCCAAGGTCTTCTACACCTAGGATACTGGCTTGGCTCACTGTGCAGCCCAGCCTGGCCTGCGATTCTTCAGACTCCTGCCTTTTCCTCTCAGATCTGAGACACAGGTCTGTGCCACACTTTCTGCTCAACTGCTAATCTTCTATTCTTAAATTTTCACTTCTATCTATGTGTATGTGTGTCTGTCTGTGCATACACATGTGTGCAGGTGCCTGTGGAGGTGGAAGAGGGCAGTGGATCTCCTGGAGCTGAGATTACAGATGGCTGTGAGCTGCCATGGGGGTGCTGGGAATCAGAGCTGGGTCCTCTCCCAGAGCAGCCAGTGCTCTTAACTGCTGAGCCATCTCTCCAGCCCCTCAGTTGTTATTCTTTAACTGAGCTGTAGAGCTTTTGAATCTCATCAACTCAACAGTTTAATCTCGTGTTCTTTGAATTCACTGCTAGCTATGGGAGCTCGTTACTTTAAGAGATCTGGTGAGTCCACTATAGTGACACATGCTTATAAACCTGTACTTGGTAAACTGAGGCAGAACTTCAGTTTGGGGCCAGCCAAGGCAACACAGCAAGACCCTGCCTTAAAAGGCAAATGAGGGGAAAGGAAAACTGGGGGACAAGGAAGGAGGAAGAATGAACGGACTTAGGTAAAAGAACAAGAGTCTACAGCCATTACCACTGTGAACATGCCCAGTCTCATCTCAATTAGCAAAAGAAACACCACTAGACGAGAGTAAGAGGACATAGTCAAGTATGGATGTGGGCTGGAGAGATGGCTCAGTGGTTAAGAGCACTGACTGTTCTTCCAGAGGTCCCAGGTTCAATTCCCAGCACCCACATGGCAGCTCACACCTGTCTGTAACTCCAGTTTCTGGGGATCAGATACCCTCATCTGGCCTCTGCGGCACCAAGCTTCAATATGGTACACAGACATACATGAGGGAAAAACACCAATAAACATAAAATAATAAAGATCTATATAAAAATTTAAAAAATTAGAAATAAATGTTAAAAAAAGAAGTATGAATTGTAGAAAAGACATGGATTTTTTGAGATTGAAGAAAATAACAAAATGTAACATGGCTCAGAAATACAAGTAAATAGATCAACTAAAGTCCTGGACGGAAAAGCAAAGGTAATTATTGTAATAAAATGGAGATAAAAGAAAAAACTTCAATGCCTGTTGGAATTTAGAACATCATCTTGTGATACATAGATTTCTACACTCTTTTTTTTTTTTTTTTTTGTTTTTTCTAGAAGGGGTTTTTTTGTGTAGCTTTGTGCTTTTTCCTGGAACTCACTTGGTAGCCCAGGCTGGCCTCGAACTCATAGAGATCCGCCTGCCTCTGCCTCCCGAGTGCTGGGATTAAAGGCGTGCGCCACCAACACCCGGCATTCTACATTCTTTTTTTAAATTAAAATTATTATTTTAGAATTTCATACATGAGTACATTTACCTAATTTCTACCCTTCCTGCCGTCTCCCCCAACTTCTTGTGTCCCCCGTTACTTCTCAAATTCATGTCCCCTTTAACGACCGTTACATCTGTATGCATTTATAAACACGGCCTGCTGAGTGTATCTGGTGTTGCTGCTTGTTTCCGTGTTTAGGGCTGACCACCTGAGGCTGAACCACCTATCAGAGGATCGTCCCTCAAGGACCGACTCTCTTCAGCGGCCATTAATTGCCCTGTAGCTCTCCACCTGGAGATGGGGCCTGGTGAAACTTATTCCATCCACACTGGCATACCAACTGGTGCTGTCGTGCGGGTCTTGTTCAGGTGAGCATAGTTTTGAGGTAACATGAATCTGTAGTCAAATGTTCTGATGGCAAAAGATTATGGAAAAGCAGAATAAAATCTCACTGGGGCACAAGAATGAGATACTTTTACCTAGGTTGGCTATTAGACAGACAAAAACCAAAACAAAACAAAAACAACTTTAGAATTTTATCTTTTGAGGATCTTTAAGGGAAGCTTTTATGCTCTTAAGAATACTTGAGCATTCTTTTCTAAGTATTCTTTCTTCATTTAGGCTGAGGTGTTTGTTTTACAGAATATGAGCTAGAAAAGTCAAGTTGGGGCTAACTTGGCTGACATCTGATGAGAATATATTCTAACTTAAGGGGTCGGAGACACTTCATAGGCTTTCTGCTGAGATCAGGAGCCTGGTTCATCAGAGTGGGAAGAAAAGAAAGAGTACTTATTTTTAGATATGTTTCACCTGGAATACCTACAGAGGCCGGGGAATTACTAAGGGGTCATGGGGAGGGGGTTTAAAGGGAGGTGAGATAGAATGAACTTGTATTAAGGGTTAATAGGGAAGAATGGAAGAGGAAGGGTTAAGCTTGGGATGGGGTGGAAGAGCAGAGTTGAGGAAGGAGTATGGAGAGGGATAAATATCACTAAATACCCTTTGAAAAAGATATATGAAAAACTACTACTGTTGAGCTTCTAAAATGAGTGTATAGTATATACATAAAAGAGTAAAAATGGAGTAGCCCTATAGCAAGGCACCAATGCCCTGGCTAGACACCAAGGCTAACAGATTAGACTGTGGCATGCAGATTTAAATCAAGAGTTTAAGCACATCAGCTTCCTCACAGTAAGATAAGCCCAGCAGGGCACGGCACTTCATATCAGACAATAATACTTCTAGATCATTAAAACATGGTGGAAATGAAAGCTGTTTACCATTCACAGAGTTGTAGAACACTGCTCTGGTGCTTTTCACACTGCTGGCACTGCCCACAGAGCCTCCAACATCCCATAATTCTATATAGTAGGTCTTCTCTTCTGGGGTTCCTTCCTTGTAGTCATGAACCTAAGGGGTTAATGAAGATAGCCATTAAGCCGCCACACAAACTGGTGAGCACCTCATTCAGTTGAAAGCAGTGGCCGGTCCTACCAGCACCCTGCCCATTCTGACTGTCACCTCCTCTCTCTCACGCTTGCTCTTCACTAGTTCAACTCCAATCTTTCGTCCTATTTGACCCTATATTTGACATGAACATCTTCGGACAACTCCCTTCCTGCTCTCAAAGCTTTAGTTCCTTCCACTAAGCACAAGTCCCATGACCCACTCGTCCACTCTCTGTCACTCTCTATCTTTCTTAGCTGCATTCATCTGACAAAACTCTAATCCTGGCAACAGCCTCTTTTTCCTCGGCTCTGCCCCTGAAATTCAGCTTCCTGAATGTGTAGCTCAGAAAACTACATCCTAGCACACTGAGTTCTTTTCTAATTCCAGTGTGTCCCCCGGAGCCATTCTCCCATCAATTCTGCTGTCCACTTTCCTTTCCCTGATAATAATTTCATACTTTCGCTTCTTTTTGAAATTTCCAGTATCTCTTCTCTAGACCCAAGAAGAGGTAACTTTTATCACCTAGGACTGAATAATAATAATAAAAGAACTTCCTCCACCTGTTCTTTCTGCCTCCTTGACTGTATGCCCATAGGATTACTTGCCTCTGCTATTACCTTAGGCTGTCTGTGCCCCTAAGGCTAGGTCTGAATCCTCTGTGCAGTAAATCCCATCCCATTTCATCCTGCAAAGATGCAGTTACCATTCCCGCTCTCCAGCATGGCATCTCCTCCTCTGCTGGATAATTCTCAACAACATACAGGTATGCCTTGTCTTCTTTTAGCTATCATGCTTCTCTGTTCATTTTCATAGAAGGCTCCAGAAAGTTACCTATTTCCAGCTCAATTTTTCCTCACCTTTTTAAATGTAATTTTTTTTGAGAATTCAATACATGAGTACTGTATTTACAACATTTCTATTTCTACTCTTCTCCAATTCCTGCTGTGTCTGCCCTCTGACCCCACAATTCCTCAAATTCACGACTTCAATTATTACTGTGTATGTAGATGTGTGTATATATATATATATATTACACACACATACATCTACTGAGTTTGTTCAGTGTTCCTGTATGTAGATATGTTTAGGGTTGACAACTTGGGATTGGGTATTCTACCAGGGATTCTCTTTCTCAGCAGCCATTGATTACCTGTAGCTCTTCATCCAGGGGTGGGACCTTGTGAAATTTCCTCCATCCACATTGGCATGTCAACTGGTAGTATCTTTATGAAGGTCTTGTTTAGGTAACATATTGTTGAGATTTCACGGTGCAGCTTATGACTAGAAGATGCTATACTTTTTCATGCATATGTATATAATAATGATTATTATTTGGGAGGCACAGACCATGATGCACATGTGATGGTCAGAGAACAACCTGTGTAAGCAGTTTTCTCCTCCACAGAGTGGGTTCCAGAGATGAAACTCAGGTCATCAAGCTTGGCAGCAAGCACCTTTACATGCTGTGCGATCTTCCTGGCCCGCACACTCCTTTTTTCAAATATTCACTTATTTTTATTTTATGTGCCCTAGTGTTTCGCCTGCATGTATGTATGTGTACCATGTACATGTCTGGTACCCACAGAGGTCAAAAGAGGGCAACCTATCCCCTGGCATCACATTCTCTTTAGAACTCCTCTCTCTATGGCCTTTGCACAATCTCTCTCTTTAATTATTTCTGATCAAGATCCCCAATGATCTCCACATTGCTAATGTCAATGGTCAAGAGAGTTTTCACTGCATTCCACCACTTAGTCGCCTCCTGTGCCTTGCAGTCTGTCTTCACCTGGTGCCTGTGACACCCCACTCTGTGGGTCCCCCGTCTCACTGGATGGTCTTTTACAGTGTCACTTAGGTTCTTCTCACTTCTCTCACTCCTACTGCTGGAGTGTCCTAATCTATCTCTTCTGTCAATTCCTGCTCTTCGGCAAGTTCATCTACTCTTAGGATTTTATGTATGTTGATGAATCAAACATTTATATAAGTCCTGGGAATTTTAGACTACCACATTAACCAGGCTACCACTAGGAATGTCTAATAGGCACTTCAGAGTTAATCTATCAAAAAAAGTGATATCCTTGCCTTCTTCCCAAACCCATTCCTCTTCCAGTTTTGACAGTCTTAACAAAAGGCAATCCTTTTGTTGACACAGCTTTGATATCTTTCCAGTAAGCTGAGTCAAAACCTTAGGAGTGAACTTTGCCTCCTTGCCCACTCCACAACTGCTCTGTCAGCAAATTCTGTTCCTTTGATCACCACCTCAATATTATCATTAGGGAGATGGCTCCGTTTACTTTGCCTGAATTAACTAACATGGTCTCTTAGCCAGTCTGCCTACTAGAAGCAGTCCCCACCTATCTGTTTTTCACAAAGTGGTTAGAGGGATTATTTTAAAATCCAAGTGAGATCATCTCAACCCTATGTTTACAAAAGTCCAATGGTTTTCTCAGTCACAATAAATGTTAATCTCTTTTTATCCCTCATGATCTAGGCTTTGATTGCATATTTAACTATTCAAATATTTAACTATTTGGGAACAAATTCTGATATACAATAATCAGATGTAAGATAATTCAAGGGTAGAATAGACATCAGACTTTTCAAAGGAACTTAAAAATAAATATATAGAGCCAGGTGGGTTGTATACCTGTAATCTCAGCACTTGAGAGGTTGAGGCAGGAGGATTATGCATTTGAAGTTGGCCTTGGCTATACTGTGGGACTCTGACTCTCTACATCTCAATATTCTTTTCCTCCCTTCCAAAAAATAAAACTAGGCATGCTAAGCTAGCAGAATCAGGTTCTTTGGGGGTAAGGCCTAGGCATATACATCTCCAAATGATTCTGCTATAACTCTCTACTGGAGAGCTGCTGATTTTACAGAATGGAACTATTCTGGTCTTAGGCTTAGATCTCTGCTATGAACCAGCCTTGGTATTGCTGAGCCTCTTGAGGAAAGAGACACATTATGCATCTCTAAAGCATCTACTAGCTTTAAAATAATAATGACAAAAAGACAACTTAACTGTTTAAAAGATGTCATAAAATCCACTAAACTTCACATACTATACTTAACAGAATGCTTTGTATTTTGCTGAATTCATTTGTTTAGTTTGAAATCCTTTGCGTACATGTGGTACTCTATAGATAGTCACACTGACATTAAGAAGATAAGGAACAGACAAAGACAACAAGACAGAAAATGGTGACAGCAAACTCACAGACGTTAGACACTATTTCAGAGAATGAAAATTAATGTTATAAATTGCAATAAAAAGCACTGCTATTTTGCTATGTGACATAAATAACTGATAACACATAACTACTTCAAATCATCCAAACAAAAGAAGGTTAAGAAAGTGTGGAAATATATGACATATTTTACAAAGATTCTAGGCAAAACTATGTAAATAGGGAGTAAGTGATCTGTTATGAGAAAGCTTGGCCCCGTCCACACACCCCTCATGAGCTTGCCTTCCCTCACACCCCAAGCCAGGGCGTGTCAGGCTCTCTTCTTGTGTGTCTGTCTCCCTCTCCCTATGCTGCGGTCATCTCACTGTTCGCTGGGTCTTACTGAACACCCATGGTCACTTCTCTCACACTGTGAGCCTGAGAGAGCAGGGGTCACACGCTATTCATCTTTGAATCCCTAGAAAATAGTGATACCCACAACATGCTTGTTAAGTTAATATATTTATGTCATGTACCCTTCAAGGTTTTACTATATTTAGTTTGCTTACTAAATTTCTGTTTTTCTTAAGTGTAGTTATGAGATGAGGTAAATTGGAATAAGAACTTGGTCAAAAAATATAGATTCCTGGACCATCCCTGAAGCTTCTGAGACGGGATCAAACCCTGTATTTTTGTAATACAACTCCTACGGATCATGCCTTCTTGCCTTGTAATGTACTAGCCTGCTAGCCCGTCACTTGGGTAGACAGACTCCTACGGATCATGTCTTCTTGCCTTGTAATGTACTAGCCCGCTAGCCCGTCACTGGGTAGACAGACTCCTAAGATCATGTCTTCTTGCCTTGTAATGTACTAGCCCGCTAGCCCGTCACTGGGTAGACACTCCTAAGCCACTCTGATGACTCATCTATACTCTCCTCTACCACAAAATACCTTCCCAAATCAAAGTTTTCAAATTCCCTTCTAGAATTAGAAGAGGTGTCTTTCTTCCTTCCCAATTTGCTTAATTAATACTCAGCTAAATGAATCCATATGCAGTGAGTCCTAAGACTTTAAAACTGTAGGTTACAAGAAAGTTAACAGTATACTAAGCATGGCTCTTGACAAGTAAGTGGACTCTGCCGTTCTATTAAGAGTCTAACATGACAGGCAGAGTGATGCTTAACTATAAGATGCTTTTAAAAAAATTTTTATTTAAACTAAATCCCCAAGGATCTGATACTTAAAGGCATTCAGGGCTTTATGGTAATACAGTTGGGCTTTCTCAACAGGAAGCAGGACTATATGGGAATCATCAACAATGAGCAACACTCTTCAGTACCACGCCCTCTCACATGTCTACTGAACAACAAATAACCACCACACATGGGTTCATTTCATTTGAGTGCTTCAATGTAACCTTTAAAGGGAAATAAATTCAATAAAGGAAGTGATACACATCAAGAAAGAGCAGATGCTAACAAGTTCAATTTAGTAACTGTGAATCTAGAATTATCTTAGGTGAGTGTTGGGAGAGAAGGAAAAGTGGGACAAACAGGGCAACTAGAGACGCAACAGCTGTCCTGGATGTCTGAATTAATGGAATAGAGGCTACCGCCAATTGCATTTTTTCTAGTAACTTCTCAATTGCCTTCAGTCAAGCTCATTTTATCGATTTAAAAAAGGTCTTCCCCTCTGTCCTATACCATTCTTTGCTTTCTTCAACTCTAACCTTCATGGAAGACTGATCTGCACCTGTGTCTATTTCCTGGCTGCCCAGTCACTCCATTTGGTTTCTGCCACTAGCATGGAACGACCCGTCCAGAGGTCAGTGCTAACTTCCCAGTGTTGGTTCTTTCTTCCCACCTTGTAGCTCGGGCGTTTTATAGTCAAGTCCAATGCCGCTCCCTCCAGGACCTCCCAGGTTCGCTCACGTAGTCGTCCATCCCTTCAGCTAATATTCTGCTTTGATCCGTTTTCTACGACCCCTCTCTTAGGAACGTCAGCTCTTTAAATGCACCCCGAGGTTTTCCTTCATCTCTCTGAACTCACTGGTTGCCACGATTTAGGATGATTTCTATATACATGATTGCAATTCTGAATTATCCCGAACTTTACTACCTCGCTATCAGATGCTTTCTGATCAACTTCAGTTAGATAGCTCAGAGATGCACCTTTTACCATTTTTAGAACTGCATTTCTTCTGATTCCCTTCTCTCTTCCCTATGAAATAAGCCTTTGGGAGGAGGGTTAAGTCTGCCTACCCAGTAATTCAGGCCACCCGATCATCAGCATCTTCTACACAACCCGATCATCAGCATCTTCTACACACCCATTGCTCACGTTCTCTCAGATTGCGATCATCTTGTTCACTAGTGCTACCCTGTGGTACTGTCTTCAGCGATGGACATGTCCAGGACTAACTGCCAGCAGCACGGAACCAAACCATCCGGATATGGCTCATTCAACTGCTGAACTCATTTTTTTTATTTTAGTCAATTCAAACTTGTTGCCACATGAAGCTAGCTGTTACCACATTGAGCATACTGATTTCCTTACATTGTTCTGGAATAAGAGGCAGTAAAGTGATTAAGAACCACAGGCTTCTGGAGCAGGCTGTCTGGACTTGAATCCCAATTCTGTCACTTGCTAGCAACACGACCTTGACAAATCACACAGTGCCTCTGTGCCTCAATTGCTCCCCGTGCTGAACGTGACACCAACAATACCCACCTCACGGAGTTGTGGGAAATCAATGAACTGCTCTGGACATGGGTTCCTAACCAGAGCAAGCACTAAAGAACATTACCTGTCATTATCACTGTCACTTTAAAGATGACTATACGCAAACCAAGTAAATCCACTCCTAGCCCTAGTGAGGATACAAACGATGCCTTTTTATTTTCCCCAGTGCCTGCACATTGTTTCGTTACCCAAAGAGAAATTCAATAAGTATTGATTGCATGCAATGTACAAGTTAGAGAGTTAAAATCCCATTAAAGTGAACTAGAAATGACAAATCAATTTCCTTATTTATAATCTGTGAAGAGATTAAGCTCTAAACATCTTGTTGTCATTATTAGAAGTAGCCATGTGCTTATCAGTCCATTAGATTTGAGGTAACAAAGTCAGACACCAGGAGTGAGTGGAGAATACCACAAAATAAAACTCCCTGCTCAATTCGGTTAGGGGCCTCTGCACAGAAGAAGGACCCAGAACGTTATAATGGCTGAGTAAATTCATTAACTTCATGCAACACTTGAAACCATCACATTATCACCTTCATCGTCTCTATTTTTAGTTGCCTCTTACTTAAGATACCTAAAGTGAGTTCAGTGGGGCAACTGTGTCCAGAGTTCTGAAGAGTGGGTATTCCAGAATCTAGCCCTGGAGTTCCCTCCTGCAGGCCCAACACCCAGACACGGCAATGATGTACCGGGAAAGCTCCAGGACTCACTGTTCTACGACATTCCTAAGGCCGTTACACACTTTCATCATTTTTCTACAGGGAACAACTGCTCATTTTATTATAATAGTCGTGATTTACGTTTCTATGACAACTTTAGATTATACTTTCAAAATGCCTTTTCCTTATGTCACCACTCATGAGACACATGCTTCTCGGAGAAGGAAGCCAGAGATCAACAAGGAGCGGTAATAAACCAAGGCTCCTTTCAGCCCACATGCCTTAGTCCTCAACGGAGTCATTCCGGTCAGCCTGGCTTCAAGGGAATCATCTAGCACCACACTGGTTCCACTAAGACCAGTCACACCATTCCATGAGCTCTGTCTACTATAACTTTCCCCTCTCCTTTCTTTTCATTTCTTCTTCTCTCACACAATACATCCCGATGGCAGCCTCCCCTCCCTCCCCTCCTCTCAGTCACCCCTCCCCTCCCCTCTCCCCCATTCCTGCTGCTCAGTTTCCCTTCAGAAAAGAGCAGGCTTCCCAGGAATAGGTCCTCTGCATATAGCTGGGGCTGTTCAGCCTGCTCTCGGGACCCTTTTCCTCCTCCTTCAGCTTTTGTTCCAGTTTCCTTTGGGGTAGTTTCGTGCTACACAGAGTTCTTAGAGCTCTGTAATGGGTACTACAACAACAACAACAACCACGACCACCACCACCACCACCACCACCCCTATGGGCCTGCAGGACTTCAAGGAAACTCTTAACTTGGTAATCCCCAAAGCAGAGATTTTCTCAGGGAATTGCTGGTACTTCAGCATGTCAGATCTTTAAGAATTATCTAGTTTGGCTGATGTGCTCTCTAGGACTTACACAAAAGCGTTAACTGCAGAAATGATCAAGCCTCCTTTCAGGGGGCCCTGCAGAGACAAAGTCTGGCTTGGAGTCTTTGCTGCCAGCTACACTCAGGACATTCATACACTTGTTTTCCTCACTGAACACACATGGGGGAGGGGCTCTGTTGGAACTCTCGAATTCTGGTCCTCAAACTACTTATCATTTGACCTTAGTTATTTCCTTCCTCCAGGAATTTCTACTTTCCCTATGGAGCCTTACCCGGTGATTACAAAATCCTGTTACATCTTAGCCTCACCTTTCTGTATTAACAATAACTATCTCTATCCCTAACACACAACTTGGTATGCCCTTTCAGATGCTACTTATTCTTCAACACTCTTGTTTTTGTGTTGAAAAATATGAAATGCCTTGCTTGTCCCCAAAGTTCCATTCAGTTAATTACTCTACCATTACCTAAGAGACTAGTGTTGTCTGGAGTCGGGACCATCGTTTATACTCCCTTCTCTCTGTTCCTACTGCCAGTCCCTAACAGTTTTCTGTGAGCATCAGCAGACTAGCCACTGATGACCTACATTCATCTGGAAAACTGATTCAACATCCCATTCATCTCTACTTAATCGCCTTAGATGTTTCTTAAAATGCAGATTCCTGGGTGCCACATATATCTCTAAATTGGAATATCTGGAGCAAGATCCATAAACCAAATTAAAGGACAGAATCTATCAGACTGACCATTAAAATAAACTTTGTCTATTTCCTACTTAACAGGAGACACACCAGAAAGACATGGCATGTAACAGCTCAGTGAAAGACAGAAATAAGATACACTACAGAAACACTAAAAATAATTCGTTTAAACTATTTCAGGACCAGAGAAGATACACTTCAAGGCACGATACATTGCCAGTCAGGAAAGGGACATATTACAGTGATAAAATGTTAAATCCAGGGGCCAGTCAGACTGCTCAGTGGGTAAATGTGCTCGCTGCACAGGCCTGAAAACCTGAATTCAATTCCGGGAAATCCTTCAAGCAATTGAAACAATCTCAGACTAGTGTATAATCTCAAAACAGGCAAATAAAGTGGAAGAGGAAGAGGAAGAAGATGGTGACAAACTTACAAATATAGTGAAAAGTTACAACATTAACTCCTTAAAATGATCAAACGGGTAAGAAGAGCAAACCAGCAGAGACAGTTAACAAGCTTGACTTAATAGAACACTGCATACAGCAATGACAAAATATGCATCTGTGCCTTCTTTCTGACTTAGATATGAAATACTTGACAATTATTTAACAAAACTGACCGTAAAACAAGACATGAAGTAAATCTCCGGCAATTTTAAAGGATGAAATTATATAGTATATATTCTCTGAGCACAGTGAAAATAAGCTAGAAACCACTAATTATAAGATCGTCAACACTGTCAAATGTTTGGAAATTAAGAAGCACATTTCAAATAACAAATGAGCCAGAGGAGAAATCACAATGGAAATTAGACAATGTTTTGAACTGAATGATAACGAGGCAGCTAAAGCTGTGTTTAGACAGAAATTTCCGTGTCTCAGAGCTCTGTAAGAAGCCTGAAAAATCAATGAAGCAACTACTCATTTCAAGGAGCTTGAAAAAGAGAGCAAATTAAACCCAGAGAGTTATGGACAACACAGTGAGATTCAAAACAAGCAGGGACGAGGAGATTGCTCAGCTGGTGAAGTCCTTGATGGGCAAGCATTAGGGCCTGAGTTCCCTGCCTAGCACCCATGTTTAAAAAAAATCTAGGTGTGGTATCATGCGCTCATAATCCCAAAGCTGGGAAGGGAGAGGCTGGTAGATTCCTGGGGCTTGCTGGCTAAATAGCCTGGCCTCCTTGGTGAGCTCCAGTTCGATGAGACCCTGTCTCAAAAGACAAGATGGGTGGTTCCTGAGGAATGACACTCAGTGTTAACTTCTGGCTTCCACTGGTACCCACACCCACTTGCACATGCACCTGCACGTGTATGTACATATTACTCCCCCCTCCACCTTGCCCGCAAAACCAAAACATATAGAAAAGCAATCAAACAGAAACGTGTCTTTGCTCAACCATTGGCAAGACTGATCAGGAAAAGAGAACCCAGGCTGGCAAGATCATTCATTGAGTAACGGGCTTGCCTCCAACCCCAAATCTGAATTCCATTCCCAGACCTCATAGGTAGAAAAAGAAAACACTCCTGCAAGTGGTCCTCTGCCCACTGCATGTGTGCCCTGCTACATATGTGCCCCCACACACTTTTTAAAAGAAAAGCTATAAATTACTCATATCAGAATTAAAAAAATAGAGAATAAAAAAAATCTATAGGATTTGCAGTAATGGTTGTATTGTTCAATTGTCTTATTAAGAGAAATTAAGACAGAGAAACAATGTCTAACAATTTGCTTGATATGAACAAATTCTTTTTCAAACACAAATCTCCAAAATCAACACGGGAATAAATGCAATCATTTTCTTGTGTTTCTTTGCTGAACTTAAAAACTTCCCACCGGATGGTGGTGGTGCACTTGGGAGGCAGAGGCAGGCAGATCTCAGTGAGTTCGAGGTCAGCCTGGTCTACAGAGCGAGTTCCAGGACAATCAGGGCTGTTACACAGAGAAACCCTGTCTCAAAAAACAAAACTAAACAAAAAAAACACCAAACCAAACAAAAAACTTCCCACGCAGAAAATCACAGTTAGTTTCACTTGTAAATTCAAAGGATAAATAGTATCAATCTTACAAAGTCCTTCTGAAGAACAGGTTAGCACAGTATCAAAACCCCAAAATGAAATTAGTAAATAGACTAATACTTCTCATGAAATTAGGTGCAAATGTCTAAAAAACATACTAGATAACTGAGTCTAGATCCTAGAAAACTGTCTAGACTAACATGTCAAGCTTGGAGAGGGCAGGGCTGGAGAGATGGCTCAGGGGTTAAGAGCTCACCAGCTGCTTTTCCAGAGGACGGGGGTTTGGTTCTCAGCACCCACCCAGCAGTCTGTAACTCCTGTAGCACAAATCTTAAAAGGTCTTATTAATAAAAACAAACCTGGAGCCAGGTACTGGGGTCAGCGCTGGAAGATCAGAGGAGCAGAACAAGCCACAGCCACCTCACTTAGCCAATTCCTCAGCTGATCCTGTTTCCTCAGACTGGAAGTCTCTGAGTCCTCATCCAGAATGAATCTCAGCTGAACTGCTGCTAAAAGCCTAGAAGCTTAACCAGCTCTAGTTCCTGGTTTTCATGCCTTATATACCTTTCTGTCATTACTTCCTGGGATTAAAGGCGTGAGATACCATGCCTGGCTGTTTCCAGTGTGGCTTTGAACTCAGAGAGATCCGGATGGATCTCTGCCTCACAAGTGATATGATTAAAGGCATGTGTGCCACCATTTTCTGGCCTCTATGTCTATCTAGTGGCTGTTCTGTCCTCTGACCCCAGATAAGTTTATTAGGATGCACAATATATTGGGGGACACAATATCACCACAAACTCCAGTTACAGAGGATCCTACACCCTTTTCTGTCCTCTGAGGGCACTGTATTCATGTGGTACATAGCTGTAACATACAGGTAAAACACCTGTATAAATCAAAAATAAAGGTAAAGTTGCGTGCGTGCGTGCGTGTTTGGATTTAGTCCAGGATGGCAAGGTGTGTTTAGTGTTTAAAAATTAATAAACAGAATAAAGCAGGAAAATAATGATCAATATGAAGACAGAATGAATAAAATTCAATGACCATCCAGGATACAAACTCTCATCAATAAACTAGTACAGGAAACTTTTAAAATAATATATATGTACAAATCTATATTTTTTTGTACATATACTGGGGCTAGGGATATAGATGAGTGGTAAAGTGCATGCTTGGTGTGCACAAAGCTCTAGGTCAAATCCCCAACACCATATACAGATATAACTCCTATGCAAACACTGTACTTAATGTGGTATAATTCCCCTGGGATTGGGAACAAAACAGAGATAATTATTACAGGCACGCCCATTCTAAAATGTACTGGATTTTAGCCACTTTAATAAGACAGGGGAAAACGCACAAGACAAAAGATGATAACATGAGTCTCCTTGGCCCTGGGTGGGGACAGAAATGAAGGGTGGGCTAAGGATAAAAGGAGAGGCAGAAAATTGTGCACAAGTCAGGAACTATGTAACTTTCTTTCCTCTTATAAATGATAACTAGGCCTCGGGAGGTATATTGATTAGTTTAAGGTAACTCTTTAAGTAGAAAAGGCAATTGATCCAGGGTTTGTTTTTAATGTGCTATGATCATCTCAGGAAGGGAGTTAGAAAAATCTAAAGGAAATTTTGTCCAGAATATGTTACTGGGTCTCCCAAACCTAGATAAAATTGTTATTGAATTCATTACCCAGAACCTAGTTTTCTTTTTCTTTTCTTTTTTCTTTTTTTCTTGAGACAGGGTTTCTCTATGTAGCTTTGGAGCCTGTCCTGGAACTCACTCTGTAGCCCAGGCTGGCCTCAAACTCACAGAGATCTGCCTACCTCTGCTTCCCGAGTGCTGGGATTAAAGGCGTGCGTCACCACCGCCACCCGGCTAGTTTTCTTACATAGCTAAGAATATAAGCACATATTAGGCTGAAATGATTATAGTCCTTTTCTACTCCAAACTCAAAGAAATGCTATAAAAATATTTTAAGGGCAGAAAGTAGAGAGGGAAAGACAGAGAACATAAACTAGTGATTGAGAAAGAGAAAGGAAGAGATATTCACAGATGCTGGAAATGAAGACGAACCTTAAAATTAATGCCACAGACTCAGACACAGCTTAAGGGCTGGTGCCTGGGGTGTTAGTGGGAAAGCAGGAATGGTGGACTCCTTTTCCAGCTTTTAAGGAAAAAGCATGTGTGGGTGAGTGATAAGGAATAGATTGCCATCCCCCATCTTGAAATGTGAACCCTGGATGAGCTCCTCAGTCAGGGGAGGAGGCAGCTAAAAGAACTGTCCATAGATTAGGGAATCCTGTCAGGGACTGTAGGTGGGCTGCCATAGAATAGATAAAAGATACACATGAAATGCAAACCTCAGGCCTGTGGCCAACCAGGTGGTGGGGGAATCATGATATTTAGATGGCACAGGAAGTCTGAGATAGCAATTCTGAGCACCACTGAACTTGCTAGGTCCCTGGCAACAACAGAAACAAAGCAAATCGGGATTTTTGCACAAGATAGCACACAGGGCTTCCCTATCAAGGTGTGGGTTTTTTTTTTTTTTGGGGGGGGGTTTTGTTTTTTTTAAAGAAAAGTATGAACATGGAGCTGGAAAAATGGCTCAGGGATTAAGAGCACTGGCTACTCTTTTGGAGGACCTGGGTTCTATTCCCAGTACCCATATGGCAGCTCACATCTATTTGTAACAATAGTCTCGGAGATACAATGCCTTCTTCTGGCCTCTGTAGGCACTGCACACATGTGGTACACAGATGTACATTTGAGCAAACACTGATGTACATAAACAAGGAAAAATCTCTAAAAGATAGAACATTTTCCAAGAATTACAAATCATACAAGATTTGTTCTATAAAGTAGGAAAACATATATAACAAGTAGGATGTTCACTTTACCCTAAAAATTCCTATAATCCAGCCGGGTGGTGGTGGTGGTGGTGGTGGTGGTGGTGGTGGTGGTGGCACATACCTTTAATCCCAGCACTCGGGAGGCAGCGGCAGGTGGATCTCAGTGAGTTCGAGGCCAGCCTGGTCTACAGAGTGAGTTCCAGGATAGCTAGAGCTGTTACACAGAGAAACCCTGTCTTGAAAAAAAAAAAAAAAAAGATACTGTAATCCAAAAGAAACTACAAAATGACTACGTAGAAAATAAGTTAATTAAAAATAAAATCCACAATGAAAAATAAGATTTTGAAAAACTTGACATTTAAAGAATGAATAGACACTTCAAGAAGTTAAAAATTATATTACTTGAAAAACAGAATGAATATATTAACATTATATTAGGTATAATTGAGAAGTTTTAGTCAATTGGAAGGCAGAGATGAATGCATCTTCCAGAAGGCAGCTAGGAAAAATGAGGGGAAAAAAAGGATATATGGGGATGAAGTTATAAACAGCAAATGTGTTAGAAATTCAAAAGGAAGGAATAGGGGATGAAGAGAGACACACAGAAGAAGGATCGTTTGAGAAAAGAAATATGAGCAGTATGTCTTCTGATAGGGTAATGGGTGGGACCGAGGTGGACTAAGATGTAGGTTAGGGCAGCATTACTGCAAAACACCAGACAAAAAGAGTCTTTCAAAAGCAGCTGGAGAAAATCAATTCCCTTAAGAGGGAATAACAAGTAACTGGATAGAAGATTTTTAATTGACATGTCAGAGCCTACACCATAGCTCCAAAGAACAGAAGAAAATAGCTATTACTATAACTACCATTTCTTCCTATTTCCTCCCATTTTCTTTTATGTTTATTTACTCCCTGTGTGTATGTTTGTGGGGTGACAGGGTGCACATATGGAGGCCAGAGAACACCTTGCTGGGGTCAGTTCTCTCCTTCCACCATGTGATCTGGTAGCAACTGAATTCAGGTCCTTAGCCTTGATGGCAAGGGCCTTGCCCTGCTGAGCTGTTCTAATCAGGCCCCATATTTGTTCTTAATTCAATGGTGAGAAGACGTGCCAACAGATGACAGACTTGCCCAGAATTAAACATTAACACTTAATTCAGGGAAACTGCACTGAATACCTAAATGTGACACAGAACAGATGATCTACATGAGGCTCTGGAAGCTTCTGCTTTTACACTGTACTTCCGGGCACAAGTTTGCAGCCTTAGAGCTACAGGTTTAGGCAGAATTATTTATGGAGAATATTAACTGAATTCTCAAAATATAGTGATTAAAATAAAAGTCTGTACAATCAGACAACTGGGTTCATGTGTTGATTTGCTTTATGAGCTGAAAGAATTTGGTCGTTTTTTACTTTCTCATGACTTAAGATTAAATAAGGAATGACAGTATTGATGCACAGTAGGAGCTAAATCAATCCCAGTTATCATTATTACTTAATTTTAAGTAAGTCCTTAACGAAAAACTGAAATAAGAACACATACTCTGATATCCACCGAGCAGCCCACAGTCCATGATGGATTTCCCAGCACTTGATTGTGGCATAGAAGATGGACCAGTGAGGATTTCCCAACACCTGTGGAAGATACAAGGGCTCTAGTCAGCTGAATACATAGCCCTAAATGGGACATCCACACCACTGCCTGTAAGCCAGGGAACATGTCACAAAATTGTTTGCATTCCATCAGTGACAGGACTCATGATGTCATGATCCATACTCAAAGGGCTTTAGTTCTCACACATAGGTTTTTATAAAGCAGCTAACCACTTTACCCCAGATTTATTCTCTGAATAATAATAATAATAATAATAATAATAATAATAATAATAATGATTCTACTCTCTTTTCTTCATCGTGGCCTTTTATTTTGAAGCAGTATTTTATCTCTTTCTAGATCCCTTGTGCTCAGGCAATCTTGTCACTAACACTAAAGGGCACCTCTTGAAGATCTAGGTGGAGAGGAAAGGGATGAACCATCTATTTACAGCCTGGTGTGGAGTCACTCATTCATTAACTGGCTATGAACTGTTAATTGTATGAAAAATTCAGGAAATCTCTCTGTGTGCAATTTTACATATAGGCCTACAACTCATGTTTACTTTTTATTATGAAAGCTGTATTTCTAACAACTAAGAAAGTATAAAAAAGAAAAAAAAATCACCTTAGACCACTATTGCTAACCCTATGGGGTTTTCTACGAACATGTTGTTATTGTGACCATATACACAGTTACTTAGAAACAGTAAAAACTGGCTGAGGCTCAGTGCTTGCCCTTCAAGCCTGAGAACCAGAGCTGTATCCACAAAACGACACACCAGAGCCAGGCACAGAGGAGCATGCTCGTAATGCCAGTGTTGAGGAGGTAGAGACAAGCAATTATGTTTGCTAGCCTGACAGCCTTAGCTTAGGGGCTCCAGGCCAAGGGGAGATGTCGTCTTAAAAAGAAGGTTGAGGGCAGAGGCAGGTGAATCTCTGAGCTCTAGGCTTGCCTGGTTTATATAGTGAGTTCTAGGCTAGCCTGGTTCTACACTAGCCAGGGCTACATAGTGAGACCATGTCTCAGACACTTCCACCCCCAAACAACAAGAGCAATACAAACAAGATAGAAGAGCTGGAGAGATGTCCAGCCATTAAGAGCATTTGTTGCTTTTGCTGAGGAGCCTTGGCTTCCGTCCTCAGCTATGTGGAAAGTAATTAAAAGTCCACAATGATATACATTATGATCACATTTGCAAATTAATTTTTCTCATTCTTATGAATTTTCTGCTGATGCACTCTGCCCATTTAGCTAATAATGGGTTTTAGTGTTATTAACTTACATGACCTTTTGTGTCATACTGTGATATTGGGTATTGAATACAAGTTCTTACACATGCTTGGTAAGTGCTCTGCTCTACTGTGGAGAAACATCCAGCCCTATAGGACCTCTTTACATATTAAAAGAAATTAAACATCTCATGTAATTGATGCAAACGTTTTCTCAGGTTCCCATTCTATCCTTTTACATATAAACTTTAAGATTTGAGGGCACCCAAAATCATCTTTGTCATTATACTTACTGCATAGTGCCTGTCATCTTCAGAGTATATTGCTGATTTTAGGGTTTACATGTAAGTTCCTGTTGGAGGGCTACCTAGGGCTTTAGTTATCATCTTTTTTTTTTTTTTTCCCCCTGAGACAGGGTTTCTCTGTGTAGCTTTGTGACTTTCCTGGAACTCACTCTGTAGCCCAGGCTGGCCTTGAACTCACGGAGATCCGCCTGGCTTTGCCTCCCGAGTGCTGGGATTAAAGGCGTGCGCCACCACCGCCTGGCTAGTTATCATCTTATTACATGCTTAAGCCCAAAGTTGGCTTAACTATATAAGGATCAGCATCTCTATGTATTAATATTATATAGTTTATTTAGCTCTCTGTGAACTAAATGCTTTAGGTGTGTTAGCCAAAAGGAAACAAAGCTCTCAGCAGTAAGAACAGATGACATCCTAGGGAGCAGCAAGTGGTTAACTATCCATTTCTTTAAGAATTTTGAAACATTAACATCAATCTATAAACAGATGTCCCTTCACCCACAGATAAGTGTAGTCCTCACTCCTCATCAAGGAAACTTCATGGTGCAACAGACAGAAACCACTACAGAAAACCACAACCAATCAAAATGCAGAGCTGTGGAGCCTGGTCCCAATGGCTACATCTATAAGACACTATTGCACCATAATAATGTTCAGGGAATGTTACAGAAGAAGGGGAGGAAAGACTGTAAGAGGCAAAGGATCAGGGAGTTTGTTGTGAGGTTGTGTCTCCTAGTAACATCAAAAGCTACACCCATGAAGTCTCACCAACATGTCTGCCCAAACATGAGCTGAACAAGGACACCACCAATGAACACACCACACTGGATGGGGGAGGGAGAGGAAACCCATGAGGCCTCACCCCTACACCAGACAACTAAATAAAACTAAGAACGGGAGAGGATGTCCTACCCAGGACACAATAGTTGTTTGTCCAGTGCCAAATAATCAGTCCTGAAAACATATAAACAAGTAGCATTCTATGGACTTAACAGGTTATATTTAGGAATATACATGTATATGCAAATACAGATAAGCACGCATTAACAGTTAATAAAAAAAAAGAGGCCATGGATTTGAAGAAAAGTGGGAGGGGTAAATTTAAAGGTTTAGAGGAAAAGAAAGGGTAGGGAGAAACATTCTAATTAAATTATAATCTCAGCCGGGCAGTGGTGGCGCAAGCCTTTAATCCCAGCACTTGGGAGGCAGAGCCAGGCAGATCTCTGTAAGTTCAAGGCTAGCCTGGTCTACAGCACGAGATCCAGGACAGGCACCAAAACTACACAGAGAAACCCTGTCTCGGAAAAAAAAAT
>CABHPH010122862.1:0-27339 GCA_902168325.1 Peromyscus nudipes
GTAATGGCATGATTTGGCCACAAACATGTTTACAAGGCGTTTGGAAGGGGCTACACTTGACTGTATGGTGTGCTTTGATCTTGCAAGTGGGAGGTCTTTTGCCTTTGCCTTTGGCATATTATAAAAAGCCCTTTTAAATAAAGCTCTTGGTGGTGGCTGGGTATTGACCCAGGCCCTCCCGAAGCTATCCTGTGTCTCTGTCTTTCTCCTCTTTGTCTAGGTCTATCTTTCTACCTAATATTTCCTCATTCCTCTTTACCAAAGAACCCTTTGTAAGGTGGGAGCAGGTTGGAGCTGGACTCCCGCAGACTCCCACAGGAATGGTTACAGATGGAAAGAGAGTGGAAACAGAAGACAAGGACTCTTGGGCACACTTTTCACTCGCGCTTTCTCCTCCCCTCTCCTGTCATAACACCACCACCTGTTTTGTGCTGAGTTTCTCTGGGTCCTCCATGCTCTTGGTGTTGTCTGAATGATTTTTTTTTCATATTTGCTGAATGATCGTTGTGTGTGAAGCCACAGAAATTCTATTTGTTGTGTTGACTTTGTTTTTGCCCAGGAGTGACTGAGTTCTCCTGAAGCCATCAGATAGATACTGACCTTTATGATCTTTCCAATATGAAGGAGGTTGAAGTCTCTGTTCTAGAGATCTCAGCATGTATTTCATGCTTCTTCCATTTAATTGATCTGGAGACATCCCATGAGGTTTCAGAGCCATGGTTACTTTCGTTTTCATTACTGAGAAATGAAGCCGAAGAAAGAACAGATTTGGTCAGGTTCACACAGTTGTTTCGGAGGGTAATGTGGGCTTTCTGTCTCTCATTTTCCACTGTATGATATCGCCTTTCTGTAATGAGGTTACCAAGCTTGTACTCTCAGCACTTAGGAGGCTGAGGCAGGAGGATTGTGAATTTCAGGTCAACCTGGGTTATGTAGAGGTTCCATAGCAAAAGCTCAATAAAATATGATACAACGAAACCAAATGTTAATAAAGGGTATGGAGAAGTACATTGTTTATTTTGTTGATGCTAACTAATCTCAAAGATGGAGCTGTGTGTTGACTCCAGGAAACCCTTAAAACTATGATGCTTTGCCAGGTATTTTGAGCACAAAGCTTCTATCAATTCCTGAAATTATTGAGTTATATGACATGGCTGTCATTCGATTAAAAGAACCATCACAATTACATTAAAGATACTATTGTTGGGGCTAGAAAGAGGGCCCAGCAGTAGAGAGCACTTGTTGCTTTTTCAGAGGACTTGGGTTAGATTCCCAGCACTCACATGGTGCCTCATGGCCGTCTATAATTCTGGTCTCAGGGGATCTGATATCCTGTTCTGACCTCTGCAGGCACCAGGCATGCACTTGGTGCATGAACATACATGTAGGCCAAAACACACATAAAATAAGTCTTTATAAGAAAAAGATTTTAAATTAAAATAAAAAACCATTGTTGTTAGATATATGCTTAGCAAGGACCCTGTGTGTTAGGGTGCCCAGGAGACAATAGTCTCTGGCCCCTTGCCCAGTCTTTCTAATTATTTAGTTGGCACCAGAGAACCTTAATTAAGCATTTCTTCCCCAGATGAATACACATCATACTTTAAATTCATGTAGACAATTTATAAATTGTACTTTCTGTCAACTGAAAGTTCAGGACAGGGTTTTGGATGCCAGACTCTAGCCTACACTTCACCACAGCTTCAGTGAGAGCAGGAACAATTTAGGTTTAAAGAAAAATATCACCACCAAGTTCCCATCCATTCTGGAAGAGTTTGCAGGAAACCAAGAGGGTTGTTGGGTGTCACTGCTCACGGCTGTGACTCCTGCTCACAGATATAATTCCAGCTTCTGTAAATGACAGGGTTTAGAGTGAGTGCTGAGTGGGAGTCTGGGCAGGGTGTGGAACGCAGAACTCTGTGATCATCTTCAAGAATCTTAGGAAAGCTTCGAGGGAATGCTCACCCTGGGGGAGTTTGAGGCAGCTGGCCATACCTCCTCTTTCCCCTGCTTTCTGAAGTCTCTGCGTTAACTCTGAGGAAGCTGTGGGAGCCATTACCGCCCATGTCAGTCCCTTCCTTGCTGTGTCAAATGCCTGAGAGAAGGAGTTGATAGGACTGGCTGAGGGTTTGCCTTGGCTGATGGTGTGCCAGCTCTGTGGCTGTTGGGCTCTGATAAGACTGAACATCCTGGTGGCTGGAGTATGTAATGTGAGAGCTCACCTCATGGTAGCCAGGAAGAGGGGCGTGGGCAGGATACACCTCAGTGTTCTTCACCCTCTGATCTAAGTTTCCACACTTCCCAATAATGCCACCTAATTATGAACCCACCAGTGAGTGGATCAGCACCCACACAATTCCATCACCTCTTAATGACTAGATCTACCAGACAGGGATCGAATCTCAATACATGATCCTTTCAGGGGGCACTTCATACCCAAACCACAGCAGAAACAATCTCACCAGGCTCCTTTTTTTCCTGTTAAAATTTTATTACATTCATTTATTCAGGTATGTGGCCATGGGTTCAGATATGCCACCCCACACTTGTGAAGATCACCAAGTAGTTTGTGGGAATCATTTTTTCTTTCTACCATGTGGATTCACTCCGGTTATCAAGCCTGATAACCTTTACCTGCTGAGTCTTCTCACTGGCCCCTTGCCAAACTCCTTCAATGGATAGTGAGGAGAGAGCTTGGCCTGACCTTTCTTTGGGGCTATGTGGCTGTGGGGTTCACATCTCTGATGATCAAACGGGGGGATCACCACTCTACCTACATATACAGTTATTAAAGGAATCAAATAAAATATTAATTATATAAATTGTATACATGGAGAAGTATCAGATGAATATGTGGTATTAGTAATTTCTTGAGTCAGTATGGAGATAGAATAAAAATGGTGCCCCAATTTCTTTGTTCTCTCATTCACAATATATTTATGAAATATTTGACATAATTCTTGTCTGAATGTTTTTGTTTTCCAAAATACATATGTTAAAATGATAATCCACAGGGTGAATGTATTTAAGGAAGGCTAGAATTTAGAAGATGGTTAAGTTAGAGGGTGGGGCATTCGTAAATGGGATTAGTGCCTTCATGAAAGTGGCCTGAAGGAACTCATTCATCAAATCTCTCATGTGAAGATGGAGCTGAACAGAAGCCATCTACCAACTAGAAATGGGTCTTTGCCAGACAAAGAATCCGCCATTACCTTCATCTTGTGATGTCCAGGATCTTGAACTATGAGGATACATTTCTGTTGTTTAAGAACTACCCAATCCATAGCATTTTGTTATAGCAACTTGAGTGGACTGAGCCATGCTTCACCTCTTACACTGTGTGTTGTCTTCCAGGACAAGTATCTCTGTGTCTAACTCCAGACTCCAGTCAGTGTGCCCGCATAGCTTCCTGGCTTTTCACTCTTAGGCAAGATTTCTGGGAGGGAGAGTTGTTTTTTTCATTCACATTTTTATTTATTCCAGTGTTTATAGATGGACAGTGGACAGATTATAGGCCATGATAAGTAGCTGAAAAGCTATGATTCTCTCTTGTCACTCACTCATAATCCAGAGTGCAAGGTACATATAGAAGCTATAGATTCGTCCATACAGGTGACCAGTCAGCAATAGAAGTCGTTAGTCTTATCTCCTTCATTGCCAAGTAGTTTGACAAAAGTTTAGTTTAATCCAAACATGTTTTGCCATCATTATTTGACTTTGAACTTAGGACTAAGGGCCACAAGGATGTGTCAAACTTTCCTATGCAATTGGGCCTGAATGTCCTACCATGTGATAAAGTCTGTACATTTCTGTCATGTTCTTGGCCCGGGGCTCTGTAAACCACCAGATACACAGTTATCTCTCTTTGCAGAAGCCTTCAAAACTGAGGAACAATAGCTAATTTTATTGCAGAGCTATCTCTTCCACAGTCCTTTGCTTCATATCTCCTTAGTCAGGTATTTTTTTTTTTTTTTTACTAAACATAACCTTTCAATACAGTGCATGTGCAGATGTGTACACGCTGTGGCATATGACTGGAAGTCAGAGGACAAAGGAGGAGGTTAGAGGTCAATCTCTGACAACTCTTTCCTGATTGATTAGGCCATACTCACTGCAGTCAATGTGCATTCAAAGAGAAACTTAAAAATATGGGGTACCACAGTGAATACGGCATAATCCTAGATCCCCATCATATCGTCCTAGGATGTCCTGCCTTCCACAGACCTAGAGATCATGGAGCCAGTGACCATTAACCAAAAGCTCTGAAACTGTGAACCAAACTAATCATTCCTCCCTTAGGCTGTTCCTCTTAGGTGCTCCTTACTGTGGCAACAAGCTAAGAAACACATTGCATGTGGTTGGAGAGTAGCAGGTGCAGATCGGTAAGACTACTCTTGGGGTGAAAGTTTGTGGAAGGGAAGGAAACAGAATTGTTATGACCAATTGCTGGACAAAACAACTTAACAGAATTCATTCTGACCCACAGTTTCAGAGGACTCAGCCTATGGCTGCTTGAACAATGATCTTGGGGACAATATCACGGTGGTGGGAACGTGTAGTGGAAGAGCTTCCTCACCTCATAGTGGACTGGAAGCACTGGGAAAGACAAGGACTGGGGCCAGGGACAGCTTTCATAGTCACACCCCAAAGAACCCCAAAGGTAGGAGAAAGGGCCCTTTCTCCTGTCTGTTCCACAACCTCCGAAAAGAACAAGACAGGGCGAGGAGACAAGTGCTCAAAACACCAGATTACAGAGGGCATTTCCCATTCAAGCTGTGACACTGACTTAGCCCTGCTTCAGGTATGGTGGAAATGGGGGTTCAGCTGATGCCAGCAGGTATCATCCCCTCTCTTGGCTCAGTCTCAGCTACATGGCTTCTTGAGGGAGGGGGTCAGTTTTCTTCAAGAATGTGGTCCCTGGTAAATGGTTCATGCTCCAGTGGATGGTCCAATGCCCGCACACATATGGGCAGCACTAATTGGACTCAGTGCATTATTAAAAAAGGACATGAATTAGGAAGGTGAGCTCTGTGGTAGGGGATCTAGAAGGAAATGGATGGTGGCTAGGAGGTGGAGAGAATCAAAGTACATTGTATACACATATGAAATTCTCAAATAATAAATGTTATGTATTTTTTTTAAAGATGGTAACTACAAATAACAGCTCCAACCTGGACAGTGACCTTAGGTTTCAGGGCCAGTGGGTAAATCTGACACATTGTCCCAGAAGTTAAGAGAAAAATTTGGCCCTTGTAACATTAAAAAAATATTTATTTGTGTGCATTTATCATGTGTTCATCTGTGTAGTCAAATATGTATCACAGTGTATGTGTGGAGGTTGAAGGACAAACTTGGGTGTTGGTCCTTGTCCTCCACATTGTTTGAGGCAGGGTCTCTTATCATTCACCCCAGCATTCATCAGCCTAGCTGGCTGGCACTGGAGATCCTTCTGTGTCAACCTCCCATCTCAGTGTAGGAGCACTGGAGTCACACACACACACACACACACACACACACACACACACACACACACCTTTTCTTTTATACAGGTTCTGGGGATTCAAACTCAGGCCCTCACCCTTGCACAGTAGACACTTTGCCCTTGGAGTGATCTCTCCTGCCCTTGTTACTTTTCATTAGCCCTGATTGGATCACATGACTACTCTACCAATTATAGCAAAGTGCAATAGATTGATGGACATTGGCCCGAGTCATACAGGCAGCCACAGGAGCCAGAGGCTCTTCAGAGGGGGACAGGATGTCTTACGGAGGAAATCGGGACAGGCAATGAACTCCAACTCCAGGCAGCAAAATTAACAGATGTTCCTCTGGTTGGGTTGTTGTTAGTTCATGGTATTATTGCTGGGAAACCAGCTAAGAACATATTCAGTAACTCTCATACTCAAGAGAAGAGACGCATGAATTTTCAGCCTTCTTTCTCTAAATAGAACATGGTTTATACTACCAAACACATGCTTATTTAGTCTGCACTGACTACTCTCTGGCCAAGAGGATTGCAGATGCCCCACCCTCCCTGCTGATTCTTGTGGGCTTAGCAATTTTCATTAAAGAGAAAGCTGAGGTGGCAGCATTTAAGATGGAGTAATGAGCATGTTTGGAGGGAAGCAAAGGGGCTGTGTTTGTTCCCTTTTCCTGAAATTCAGAGAGATAAAAGGTAAGCAATCTAGCCAGGTGGTGGTGGCAGGAACCTTTAATCCCAGCACGTGGGAAGCAGAGGCAGGTGGATCTCTGAGTTCAAAGCCAGCCTGGTTCCAGAGTGAGTTCTAGGACAGCCAGGGATACACACTGTCCTGAAAAACAAAACAAAACAAAAGAAGTAAGCAGTCTCGTTGGCACTAAGGGAGAATTGTTTCATTTATAAAATGACTTTGTTTGGGTAACTTCGGCATCTCAAGAGATTTTTTTTTCTCTGTGACTGTATTATAAGAAAACTCTATGTTTTTATTATGTATAAATTCTGTTGAGCTTTGAGAAACAAGAATTTATGTGCCGTGTTGAGTTGCTGTGCACTGGTGGGATTATTTTGTGTAATTTGCATATCATTGCTGTATTGTGAATTCACACCCTTTATAGAAAGGGAAAAGCAAGTTGTTTGATTCAAATTTCTTGTAACACATAAATTTGAGATAATTGGATAGGGGTCTTGTATACTCAAATTACCCATTCAATGCTATTCTATGGGCTTTTAAAGTAGGGTGAACTGGGGGATCTGGTCTCCAGTGAGGAATTTTGGGGATGGTGTTGGATCCTTGGGGAAACACTTGTCCTCGACACAGGTGACGTCATTCCCATTCTGAGGCAATACTGATGGTAATTTGATGACACTAGTTTTGTGATTGAGAAGGCATATTTGTCTTACTAACTGAGCCTGAGAGTCTGGTGGGGTGCTGACCCAGGTGAGATACTACTTAGGGACTAGCCAACTCAGAAGACGTTTCGGGAGTGTTTTTTATAATGGGTGGAAACAGATTTTGAGTTCTGTGGTTCTGCTACAGTTGTAGAGTAGACCTGATTATCATATATGGAACTTCATATTCACATGCTTCATCTATTGGGCCAAATCCTCAGAAAGAGCAATGAATGAATGGGAAGAGTGTCAAGCGAGGAAGGAAGCTGGGGAGGCAGCTTACTCTCCAAGAGGGATGCAGATAGAGGAGTGACTCATCACAGATTCATCTTGCTGAGAAAGCTAGAGTGTACTAGTCTTTTTCTTTTGGGCCATCAACCAGCTCCCAAATTATGACACAAAGACTTCTTATTAGTTATGAATGCTTAGCCTTAGCCTAGGCTCATTTCTTACTAGCTCTTATAACTTAACCTGTTTCTCTTCATCTATCTTTTGCCTCGGGGCTTTTTACTTCTTTCTTTCTGTGTATCTTACTTTCACTGTTTCTCATGTCTGGCTGGCTGGCAGCTGCCTGGCTCCTGGCCTTGGGAGTGTTCTTCTCTTTCTCCCTATTTTCTTCTCCTTCTTCTCTCTTGAGCTTAGATCTCTCCTCCTCCTTATTCGCTCTGCCTGCCAGCCCTGCCCACCCCTCTCCTGCCTAGCTATTGGCCATTTAGCTTTTTATTGGACCAATCAGGTGACTTAGGGAGACAAGGTGAAACATATGTTTACATAATTAAGTAATTATATTTATTTAAAGATAATAATTATATATTACCTTTACATAAATGCAGCATAAACAAATGTAACACATCTTTGCCTAGTTAAAATAATATTCCACAACAATAGAGGAACCCTATAGATGTTCCTGATTCATCTCTCTTATTTGTAGCAGGTTCTGGTGTTAGTGATGTAATAGGAGTAGCTGTTGTCATTTAAAAAAAATCAGTTCTTGGGGCCAGGAAGATGGCTCAGTGGAGAAAACATGAAGGCCAGAGTGCAGATCTGCAGCAGACAGATAAAAAGAGCTAAGTTCAACAATACATGCCTGCCATCTCCACACTGGGAAGGCAGAGGCAGGAGGATTTCTGGGACTTGTTGATTGGTTAGTCTCTCTGAAGTCGTGAGCTCCAGGTTCAGTGAGAAACTCTGCCTCCAAAAATGAAGTAGAGAGTGATAAAAGGAGACATCCCTTGTCAACCTCTGCCTCCACATGTGCTCACACACACGTGCATCCTCCACACACAAACACACACACACCACACAGCACATGCATATGATGTTTTAAAAATCAGGTATCAGGATACTTCTGCAGTGAGATACCATCTCACCTCGGTGTGGCTGCTACATATTTTTAAAATGTGGGTAAAGAGACCCTCCCACACCAATGGTGGGGGATGCAAGCTAGTTCAGCTGCTGGGGAGAACAGTATGGACACTTCTCAAGAAAAGACACTAAAAAACAGAATTGTCATCATGATTCACAATTCAGCTGCTGGTTCCATGGCCCAAAGACGTGAAATTAGCATATGAGAAACATAACCTGCACAGCTGTGCTCATGTGGCACTAGCCTCAGTAGCTCTAGAACCAGCCTAGGGGCCTATCCATGGGTGAACAGTAAGGAACATGTGGTATTCATAAACAATAAAATGCCATTCATCCCTACGTATAATGTCCTGCCATCTGCTACAAGATAGCTAGATAGAAAATGGACTATAATATGCCACACATTCCTTCTCATATCTGGAAGCTAAAATGTTGACTTCATGTAGAACATTGAATATGAGAAGTATGGAATGATTAGGAAGAGTGGATAAAGAGAGACTGGATTTGATTAGAACACATTGATCACATTGAAACACATTAATCAAAATAAAGCATAATCAGTAAAGAACATTATACCAGTATTCAGAGAGGGATTTGTACACCCATTTCCCAGACAAAAGGTAACTGTTAGAACTTGCAAAAGTACGTAGGATCAGCTCCAAGCGTTAGGAAGGATAGAGCCTATTTTTCTTTGTCTCACTGTACTACCAGAATTATTATCCATGGAGAAACCTGTGACTCTTTCATTTAGGTGTTTGGTACCTTCAATGTGCTAGTCAGAGGGACCCATGACTTATGCTCTCTAAGGATGCTATTCAAAGGCACCCAGAGATGTGTAACCTAGCACCCTCAAATTTATCCTACTTATCATCTGTAGTTCATCTGAAACCTCAGTTCCCAGAACTGGGGAGATGGCTCAATTGTTACAGGGCTTGCTGCAAGCATGAAAAACTAAGTTTGAGCCACAGAACCTACATAAAACAGCCAGTGTGGTGGTGTATGCTTGTCATGTGATGGAGAAGTAGAGACATGCAGATCCCTGGGGCTTGTTGGCCAGCAGCCTAGTGCAATCAGCAAGCTCCAGGTCAGTGAGAGATTCTTTTTCAAAGAACCAAGTTTAGCTCCCAAAGAATAACATCCAAGGTTGACCTCTGACCTCCACACATACTCACTCACACAAACACATATATATCTGGATGCCGAGGACAATTTTAAGAGCCATGCCATATTGCCTGCCTGAGTTAAGTTTCTGTTGTCCAGTATTGAACCACTAACCAAAAACTTTTGACATGCCTGGACAAGTCCTGAGTTATTAGAAAATAACTTAACATTTCCTTATCTTTCTGCTACACTGACCATTAGTAACAATATTTTGTGGTTGGGTTGCTTGGTTGGGTTGCTTGGCAACTCAACAGTCCCCTGATCTTTTCCCAAAGAAAGTTTCCTGGTCTGCTTACTATAAAACCCATCTAAGAAAAATAAACTTTTGCAGCTTGATCAGAATACTGTCTTGCTGTCAATTCTTTGTGTCTCTTGTCCCTTTCATTCACCATTCCCCCTTCTATGGTCTCTGCTGAAGATCCCGATGGCTGGGACACATCTGTATCCACATGCATAAATACACATATGTACACAGAGATACACAGACACACAGGAACACATACATCTCAAACCTCAGTTCTTCCTTCCACCCCTTTTGGTTTTTCAAGACAAAGTCTCTCTATATAGTCTTGGCTGCCTTAGAGCTCACTATGTAGAGCAGGTTGGCCTTGAACTCACAGATCTGCCTGCATCTTCCTGCTCAGTGCTGGAATTAAAGGCATGTGCCACCATGCCCGGCCCAAACCTCCATAATTTGGGGCTTGGTTTAAATGTCTCTGCTTTTAATCTCATATATGAATTCAGATTTACAAAAATATGTGACTGTAAGTTAACACTTATTTTCACATTCTCTCTGCTTTTCTTGTTTCTGGGGCTGGAGTTTAGGAAGAAGAATTCCAACCAGAGCGCCAGTGTCCTGAGCTGGAACAGACGGTGCTGTCAGGTAGAGGATGCCAGCGTGGCTCTTCTTTTTCTGGTTACTGTTACTCACAGCTGAGCGTAGCTCTGTCGTAAGATTTGCAGAGACGTGTCACTGGCCGTGGTGTCCAGGTAGCACACCTGGACAGTCCCTTTGTGCTGCAAAAATGGTGTGTTCCCTTCCTTGTCCTCTTTCGTGCACTGATGACAATTACAGATGAGGTAACACTTGCAAAGGAGATGGTGGTGCTGATGCTGATAGTGTTGGTGATGATGAAGCATTTCAGATTCAGTAATAAAGAGAAGGAATGTTGGTAAGAGCCAGAGGGGATGGAGGCCACCAGGAGAACAGGCCCTCTAAATCAACATGAGCAACTCACATGGACTCGCAGAGACTGCACGGGTCTGCACCAGGTCCTCTGTGTGTACATTCTAACTTACGGTTCAGTGTTTTTATGGGATTCCTGAGTGTGCCAGCAAGTGGGCCTCTGACTCTTGGGCTCTTTTCCTTCTCTTTGTTTATCTTGTCCAACCTCGATGTGATAGTTTTTGTCTTATCTTATTATATTTTATTTCATTATATCTTATTATTATTCCTTAGAATCTTGTTTTTTTTTCTAATGAGAGACAGAAAGGGAGTGGATCCGGATGGGAGGGGAGGAGCTGGGAGGAGTAGAGGGAGGGAAAAACAATCAGGATAAATTATATGATTTAAAAAAAATCTATTTTCAATAAAAAGAAAAGACACGAAGTGTAGTTGTTTACTGAAATACTTACAATTACCTTGGGAGATGTCATTTAGATCTGTTTGCTGTTCTTTTAAATGTTAGTGTGGAGTCAAGTGTATAGTTTTGCTGAAGTTATTTACTTCGTGACAGAACGGGTTTGTGTGGAGAGAAACAGATGACGGGGAAGTTTAGAACTTCAGACTGCAATCAACGATGATCGTGAGAAGCAACGGTCAGAAAAATAAACATCAGTGGGGAGGACTTCCACATAACACGAGCCAAAACTTAGGAGTCCCCGCCTTTGTTTCCTAACAACTGTTGTGTTTTGCATGACTCAGAACTAAAAGATGGCTCCAGACGTGATGGTTGCTAGAAGCGGCTTATCACTTAGTAGAAATCAGGCATTACGGTTACAGAGTTGAAAGCGATAATGGAAAGATGACGCAAAGTGAGAACACAGTGGAGTCCGGCTCTGGTGTGATGGCGGAGGGGGCTAGCTGCTAACCGGTCATGGCATCGTCTTCTAGTACATGCATCTGCTTATGGGCGTGTGTGCTCGTGTCATTGGGCATGTGGGGTGGTCAGAGGACAACTTGAAGGACTTTGTGGTTCTTGGTGTCCACCATGCAGGTCTCGGGGTAGAACTCAGGCTCGGTAGGTAGCGAGTGCCTTTACTTCTGGGGCTATCTCGCCAGCACACCCTTTCCCTCTGTACCGATTCTTCCCTCACTTCCGTACCCATACCCCCATCAAATATGACCATTGCTTTGGTTTAGTGCCTCTTCCTAGGACACTCTCCCTTGCAGATTCCTGTATTCCTGGCTCGGGTTGGTGTTTGCTCTAAAGTTCCGTCCTACAGAAAACTTCCCTGACTGCTTCCCATTCCTCTCAGTCACTTCACTCACAACCTTGCTTGTTGAACACCGGCAACAGCTCTGCATGTGGTAGTTGTTGGTAGGTCTCCCTCCGCCTCTGCTCTTTTTAGACAGGCTCTGATGTAACCCTGAACTTGCTAGGCAGCTGAGGGTGATGTTGATCCTCCTGCCTCTACCTCCATTGCTGGGTTACAGATGTGTACCACTGTCCTCACTTTATGTGATGCTGGCGATCACACCCAGGACCTAATGCATGGACAAGCACTCTCCCAACTAAGCTAGAACCCCAGCCCTTAGGAGTTGCTTGTTAGTGAGTCCATTGTGTTCATTTGTATAAAGCATTGTCTTTCTTCTGTGAGATGAAGGTGGTTTGGTGAGGGCCAACTCTGTGCCTGGTTTGGGTTTCTGAATTAAATGAAAAGGATCAGACATGGTATTTGTACTCAAGACAACAGATTGTGTCTAAGAGGCAGCTGTGTTTATAACAAGAAATACTGTGAAATGTCTGTGTTATCAAATGCAGCTGGGAACTGTGAAGAGGAGGAATCAAGTTTGCACTGGGAGACTGTGGCCAGGAAGACTGTGACAACCTTGGGGGTGAGGACACTTGTAATGACGTTTGGAAGTGGAAAGGAGGGCCATGAGGCAGAGTTGGACTCACATCTCTTGCCCCGGAAAATGGTTCTGAGTGTCACTGGACTTTTGCCCTTGATTTTCAATTCTTCATAATAATCTTTGCTGGGTCTGTGCAAAGTCAGTCAACAAAGATACCAGGACCTTAGCAGTGATATTTGCTCTGTTGGCCAAGTGTCCACTATAGCTTGAGGATGTTTATTCATACACATGGGAGAGTATTACCTCTCTCCGAAGATTTTCTGTTGTGTGTGTGTACATGTGTAGGTGGGAGGGGTACATGTGTGTGCACAGGTACATGTGGACACCAGAGGTCAACTTCAAGTATCAGTCTTCAGGATTTGTACCTTGTGGGGTTTTGTTTTTGTTTTTTGAGACAGGGTCTCTCACTGGCCTGGAACTTGCCGGTTTGGTTAGACTGACCAGTTAGGGAATAAGAACCTCTCTAACTATAGCTGGCTTTGTAAATGGTTCTGAGGATTGAACTCAGGACCTCAGGCCTGCATGGCAGGCACTTTACCCCCAAGGCTGCACCTCTACAAGAATTTCTAAGATACAATTGGCTCCACTGAATCCTATCATGCCTTAGGGAAAGAAGACATTTTGTTTCCATTCTGCTAAGATCCTGGTCTTTAGAACCTCTGAGGCTGTCACTAGAAATCGAGCATCAGAGTAAGATTTTCCTCAGCAGACACATTCGGAGTCAGAGCACAGCTAGGAAAACTAGTTCTGCAGAAAAGGAGAAACAATGCTTAGCTTGAAATCTAGAACCCCAAGACAGGTAAGGTGACACACATCTGTCACCCCAGTTCTCAGAAACAAGGAGGATTGTGAATGTGAAGCCAGCCTAGGCTACGTAGTAGGTAAGACATTATCTGAAGAAAAAAGAGAAGAAAAGAAAAAGAAAGAAGCTGGGCAGGTGGCACCTCCCAACTTTAATCCCAGCACTTGGGAGGCAGAGGCAGGCAGATCTCTGTGAGTTTGAGGCCAGCCTGGTCTACAAATCGAGTTCCAGGACAGCCAGGGCTACACAGTGAAATCCTGTCTCAAACAAACAAACAAACAAACAAACAAACAAACAAACAAATAAATAAATAAATCTAGAATCACATTTATCACATTTCTTTGTGATTATTGTCCATTTAGATTTAAGACATATGAATAAATGGCTTATGTTTTATTATCTTAAATTCCACCTAATAGCTGGGTGGTGGTGGTGCACACCTTTAAGCCCAGCACTTGAGAGGCAGAGGCAGAGGCAGGCAGATCTCTGGGAGTTTGAGGCCAGCCTGGTCTACAGAGTGAGTTCCAGGACAGCCAAAGCTACACAGAGAAACCCTATCTTGAAAAACCAAAACAAAACAAAACAAAATTCTACCTAATAGTTCTATTCTATAAGTGGGAATTTCAAGTAAAGAATACTATGTCTCACTACTTCTTTATAGATTTAGTTAAGTTTTTATTTATGTGTGTACCTGTGTGAGTTTATGTGTACAACATGTGATCAGATGGCCACAGAGGCCAGAAGAGAGCATCAGATCTCCCGTAACTGGGTTTACAAGTGGTTGTTAGCTGCCCAGTATGGGTTCTGGGAACCAAACCCAGGTCCTCTGGATTGTACTCTTGACCCCTGAGCCATCTCTCCAGCTGTAATTTCTCAGTATTTCTAAAATTCACTGGATTTACTCGATTCATGCTTGTTATCGAGTCCTTTACTCAGGTTTTATTGCTAAAGGGCTGTCTCCAGTTTAGACCATTTGATTGAGATCTCCTATATTTGTGAATCATTCTTTGTAATCCTGCTAGGTATAAAAAGCAGATAGGTTGTTCGCTAAATTATTTCAAAAGTATGAAAGTGTAATGTACACATTCAGAAACATTTGTTGGATATCTACTACATGCCAGATATTGCATGAAGACTATGCCATAGTTAGTGGCTAAGTACAAAAATACATCACTATGCCTCCTGGAGTTTATAGACAACAAGAAGCGAAGGCATTAAACAAATGAAAAGGAAATGTATACTATCCAAATGACAACCTTTAAGGAAGTAAAATGTAAATTACAGAGAAGTCAGAGTGCTGAGGAAGTCTTGTCTTCGTGGGCCTTATAATTAAACACGGCCTGTAATTTATAGACGCAGAGATCCAAGGACACAGGCAGGATGTAGCACGTGTCCAAACAGAAATAAGAGCAGAGGGGTCAGGGAGACAGCTCAGTCAACTGTGTGTTTGCCTTGCAAGCGCGAGGACCCGAGTTCAATCCCCAGCATCCGTATTTAGAAAAACCAAAACAACGTGGTGTGATGGGGTGTGCTTTGGACTCCCGGTGCTGCGGAGGTGGAGGGGGGCAATGGGCTTCCTGGCCAGCAGCCTCAGCTTTTTGTCAAGCTCCAGGTCAGTGAGACTCTGTCCTAAAAACAGAGTGGGGAGCTGCAGAAATGACTCTGTGGTTAAAGCACCTGCTGTGCAAACAAGAAGACCAGAACCCATGGGAATGCTGAGTGGGCGTGACAGCCTGCCTGCAACTCCAGCCTTGAGAGCGGAGGTAGGGAATTCTGCCAGCACAGCTTGGTGAGGCAGATTAATCCTATAGATGGAGTCTGTGCTTGACCCTGCCTCAAAAGATAAGGTAGAAGAGCAATGAAGGAAGATCCCTTGAACCTCCATACATGTGCCCATACACATGAGAACATGCATATATACACATACACACCACAAATACAGTCATATGAAAAGAAGAAAAGTCAAAAACAACAACAACAACAACAAAATCAAAGTGGACAGTGTCTGAGGACTGACACCGAGGATATCTTCTGATTGACACGTGCTTGGACATATAGGTACACCTGTGCACACACAAGCACACGCACATGCTTACACACATATGCACCCACATGAGCACATGCACACATACACAAGAGTAGAGGGCATTGCAGTACTCAGGATGACATGACCAATTTGGGGTATTCGGGAATTTTTCTCAGAGAACATGATAGATGAAGCAGACGACAAAGATGGATATAGAATTCATTTGTCAAGAGAGATACATTAGCCAGGGCATTAATAAAGTGAAACCCAATTACTTTAATTGATTTCAAAGTGATACCTACTTGAAGATCAGCCCCTTTCTTGGGCTGATGACTTAATCCTTAGGTATCTGTCCTGAGTCTATAGTTTATATGTGTAGGGGCCACCCAAGAGACAATGACAGTTCCTTGGGGGTGTCTTTAATCTTTATCACAGTCATTGCCTGTTCTCTGTTCCTAATAATCCAATGCTTATGCTCATTTGAAGGGTTTCTCGGAAAGTGGCTTGGCTGCAGTAGACAGAACCCTAAGGCCTACCTAGAATCAGGCAACATTTCCTGGAGTCTCCATGGAAGTCCAGCTGAGAACAAAGAAGGTTCCCCTTTATATAAAGTCTGTTTTTCAGAGATGCAGTGTTATCGCTACCCTCTGCTGCTACGCTTCAGCAAGAGAAGCATGGAGTGGGTTTTGCAGGCAGGCAATCTGTTTACTTTTGTCCCCAACCAGCTCTGCTTATACCCTGCTCCTCTCTGCCAGCCTTCCTGCTGGCACACTTAGCCATGACGTGGCCATCGACATCTTGAAATCAGAGCAGCTGAGAGTACACTAAAGCAGTGTGCTCTTCTCCCAAGATCCCCTTTGTGGGAATATATATATATATATACATGCTCCTCAGAGCAGAAAGGAGAACGAGAGAGGAGGAAGAAAGGGAAAGAGAAGGTAACTAAAGCAGGAGCAGGGAGTGTCTGTGAGAAGAAACAAACAAGCCAGAGAGGGACAGCAGCAGTGGAGGACAGGGACAAACGAGAACTAAGCATAATTGTTATGAATTTGCACGAGTGGAGAACCCCCAGCTGGCCGGGCCAGGGCATCCCATGCGTGCAGGGAAACATGGTGGGTAGGTGCAGCAGGGGCGGCGGAGGGTGAAAAGTCATTCACACCCAGGTGCTGCATCCACGTGGAGAGTTTCTTAGGATAGAGAGATGAAGAGAAAGTTAGGAAAGAGGGAGACAAGGAAGAAAAAGAAGGGAGAGAAAGCGCGGAGGTGTGCACTCCTCGTGAGAATGGACAGAGGGAGAGAGAGAGAGAGAGGAAGGAGAGGGGTTTTTCTTTTATGTCAAGATGAACGGCCACTCCAGGACAGGGGGGGTTCAAGGGGCGGGTCAGAATACTAACAATAAAGTCACATATGTATGGAAATGCCATAATAAAACACATATATACATTCCCTTGTGGAAGAAGAGAGGGTACATCGTGATGCCCCTCTGCAGCATTTAGAAGATGGGTTTAGTATCACTGCCCGTATATTGTCCGTGTTTCTGTAAATCGCCCCTCACCCGTGCTTCTGTGAGTAATCCCAATTAAACTCACGGGTTCGCCGAGCTAGCCTTGGATGGAGTCTGTCACTAGTGCCTTACCGCATTTCCCCAGGAACAGCCACGTATCACCTCCTTTTCGTTCTGTCCGGCTCCTAGTTTTCTGAACAGCAGAGGACATGCTGCCAGGCACACAACTTACTATACAGGGATTTTAAGACTCAGGTTTACCCAGGAAATGAAAAACCATGGTGGCTGTTGGAAATGTTTTCAGTATCAGCCAACAGGCAGAGAAGGATGAGTGGAACAGAGTGAGTGGGGCAGACACTGTCAGAGGGAATCGTATCGTGTAGCCCTCCCTTTCTTTACCTGAGCAGAGGAATACCAAGAATCTTGGGCGCACACACACACAAGGCTCCGCTAGGCTGTGTGCTTCCCAAGAGCAATGGACTGCATCTGTTTAAAAACGAAGCCAGGGCCAAGGGAGATGGCTCAGTGAATAAAGTGTGTCTGTGCAAGCTTGAGGACCGAAGTTTGAATCCCCAAACTGACCCCAGAGGCTGGCATGGCAGCAAGTGTCTGTTGGAGGCAGAGCCATGCAGATCTCGTGAGATGGGTGGCCATCCAGCCTAGCTGAAATAGCCAGCTCTAAGTTCTGTGCAAGACTATTTCAAAAGATGAAGCGGACAAGCGATGAAGGCATCCTGATGTCAACTTCTGTCCTGCACCTATACCCACAGAGACAAGCACGTGCGTGTAACACAAATACACCACACATGTGTGCACACACACTTTTTAAAGAGAAGGAAAAAAAAAAAATTCAGACCCTTCATGGGATGATGAAATTTTGAAGGTGCATCACATCACATATAATACTCAATGTGAAACTAGAGGGAAGGATACAAAACCATACTTGGGCTATAATTATAAATGCACAGGGAAGAGAAATATTGAGGTTATGGATTTGTGAAAAATGATGGTAGGTTGGTGGAGGCTTTGTGAGTAGAAATTTTCCATACTTAAGCTTTCCTTTGCTGTAATCGGGAGGTTGTTGTTTGGATAATAGAGAAGAAAACAGAGACATTTCACTAATAGTGACAAGAAGGAGGCCGGAGTGCCAAACAGAACCATTTGTCAGCACAAAGGTGTTATTAGGAAGCCCGGCAGCATGGTAAGCCCATAACTGGAGTAGCTAAAGACAGGGACATAAACCTGCCAATGTCTTCTCTCCTGAGAGCACGCCTCACTTCTCAGTAGCTGCAATGCCCGAGCCCTTCTCTGTCTATGATAATCGGGGTTCTCCAGAGAAACGGAACCACTAGGTTATAGATAAGGTAAGAGATGTTTGATGAGGGACTAGCTAATATATCCTGTGATCTGCCACCATGAGCTACAGACCCAGGAAAGCTGGCAGCTTAGCTCTATTCTGAGTCCAAAGGTCTGAGACTGAGAGGAGCCATGAGAGGAGCCTAATCCAAGGTCAGTGGCAGACTTTTCATGGTGCTTCACAACACCTCATCTAAAAACCACAAAGGCAGAAGTGTCGATTTTGGCTGGGTTTCAGGGGGTCTAGTCTGTGACTGACTGGGCCCACACACTTGAGCAGGACCACAGACTTCTGTGGCAGAGGAGCTTCTTCCTGAACGTCAGGCTAAGAAGTAGAAAGAGAGACAGAGAGAAGCATAGGCCAAGATGAAACCTTCTCCCCAGAACCTGCCTCATTTCCTCAACTGGGCCCTGCCTTCTAAAGTTTTCATAACGTCCCCTAAATGGTGCCACCAGCTGGGGACTGAGTATTCAAGACATGCACCCATCTAAGCCATTTATCTAAATCCTAACACCCAGCCCCAGCAACCAAGCGTCCTCCTCCACCTTTTTATTCCAGCTCTCCACAGAGTAGACAATTCTTCCCACTCCACAGGCTGTCTTCTTTACTGAAGACCCCTTCTAATACTTTCCTTCTGGAAATGCCCTAACATAAACACCTAGGACCACCTAGATACTTTGGGCCCAGTCAGGCTTACTCATAGGATTAATCATGACACTTCCCCTGGGTAGCCTCCTTTCCTATTGGCCTGTTCATGGAATGTGCTCCTCTCTCTGAGTCTTCTACGGTCATCTTTGTTAATATTCTGATCCCGCCCCTTGGGGACACCCTGCATCCTGACATAGAAGCCTCTTCTTAAGGAAAAACCCTGCCCTTTCCTCTTTCCTGCTTTTCTTCCCACAGGGTGTACAACCCTCTCTTCCTCTCTCCCTTCCTCCTTTCCTCCCTCCCCCTTTCTCTTTGTTTCCTTCTTTTTGTCTCTCTGCCTCTTTATCTCTCTATTATAATAAACTTTCCATGTGGATGCAGCGTCTGGGTTGAGTATTACTGGCTACTGCGGCCACCGCCATGCCCAGATGGCTTGCATCTGCCCGCCGCTGCATCTGCATCTGCCCAGCATGTTTCCCAGCACGCTCAGGATAGCCTCTCCCCCACCCCCCGGGGGGCATAATAAATCATAACAACCTTGCATTTTATTTTAGAAAGCAACTCTTTAAGTTTATGTATTTATTTTATGTATATCTCTGTGTGCCTGAATATATACATGTGACCTGCATGTGTGTAGGAGCCTGGGGAAGTCAGAAGAAGGTGTTGAATCCCCTTGAATTGGAGTTACAGGTATTGGTGAGTGGCCGTGTGGGTGCTGGGAACTGATCTCAGGCCCATGAGCCCATAAGTGTTCTGAACTACTGAGCGATCCCTCATGCCTTTAACCACCCCCCCCACCCCCCACTCAGGAGGCAGAGGTGGGTTGAGGTCTGTGAGTTCGAGGTCTGTTTTGAACAAACAAAAGCAAAACCCCAAGTGAAAAGGCAGCTGGTTAAATTTGGTTTGGGGATAACAGTGTACCTGTCATCCTAGAACTTCAGAGGTTGATACAAGAAGATTCCAAGTTTCAGGTCAGCCAAGGCCACATAACAGGAGACCCCTGCCATCTCAGTAAAAATCACACACACACACACACACACACACACACACACAGAGAGAGAGAGAGAGAGAGAGAGAGAGAGAGACACAGACAGAGACAGAGACAGAGACAGAGAGGGAGAAAGAATTTTTATGTTACCTGAGCATCTACCCAACCTGCCTGTGCTGTCAGGACTTCAGCAATGGCAATTTCTAGTCAGTGTTGCAAAGATACTCAGACTTAGGGTCAGCACTCTAAGTTAGAGCTCCTGAGTGAGTCAAGGTTTGCCAGTGTACCCTCTTTTTGCTAAGGGTCACCTGGAGCTGACTGGAGCAGTTTCAGAATTGGCGGGGTGACACGGTTTAGACAAGTTTCATTTCCTGTGGTTTGGAGGTTACTTAAGTGTGTACTAACAAACCCCAAACAGTTAAAATTCTTCAACTGAAAATGGTCACAGTGAGCACAAAAAGACAAACCACTATGCATTTTTGTAACTCCTATGAGGAAGTGAGACCAGGGTTAGGCTGAGCAGAAACCTGTTTTTGTGTATGTGAAGTCAGCCACGGGAAAGGTCTATCCAGGTGGGGTTAGAGTTAGGCCTTCTTGCTGGGCAAAGCCAGCAAAATACATCTGTTTACACAAATAATAATAAAATAATGTCAGGTTCTCTCTCTCTCTCTCTCTCTCTCTCTCTGTGTGTGTGTGTGTGTGTGTATGTCTGTCTCTGTCTCTCTGTCTCTTTCTGTTTCTCTGCCTGTCTGTCTGTCTCTGTCTCTGTCTCTGTCTCTGTCTCTCTGTGTGTGTGTCTGTCTGTCTCTGTCTGTCTCTGTCTCTGTCTGTCTCTCTATCTGTGTGTGTGTGTGTGTGTGTGTGTGTGTGTTCATGAATGTATATATGCTGTATGGATGTGTGTGGTATATGTGGAGGCTAGAGGTCAACAGTGAACGCCTTCCTCAACCACTCTCCTACGTACATACTGAGGCAGTTTTTCACTTGAACCCACTAGAGCTTGACTGGTCTAGCTAGACAGCTTGCTCCCAGGTTCCCTTGTCTGTGCCTCTCTAGTGCTTAGGGTTATAGGCAGGCCACCATGCCAGGCCTTATATTTCCATGTATGCTAGGGATCTGAACTCTGGTCCTGAGTCTTTCCCCATCCCCTGCGGAGCCCCCTACCCAGCCCAGCTTTTCCAGGTTCATGAGAGAACAGTCTAAAGTGAGCCTTCCTCTAAGTAAGCCATCTTAATCACACATCCCCTTTGAATGCACAAATAAGTTATTTAGCATCCACCCAGAGTTTTCCAAGGCTCTGGCTATAAAATAGATAACTACTGAGATACCAAAGTGAGGGGGAACAAGAAAGGTAAGTGAAGTGACGGTGTCATCGCTGACTCCAGCTGTTTGGGAGGCTGAGGAAATAGGAACTCAAGTTCAAAACCTATCTAGACTACAGAGTGAGTTCAAGGGCACCTGGGCAATTTAGGGAGACCCTGTCTTAAATAAAGAGGTAAAAGGGGGTGGCCTAGGTACCAGCTGAATGGCAAACCTGCTGCTTAGCATGTTCTCTGGTGTGTGCAAGGCCCCAGCTTTAATCCCCAGGTCAAAGAGGGAGGGTTTGGGCAAATCTTTTACAAGAGGTTTTACTAGGATTAATGATGACTTTCAGGGGAGAACTGGCCTTCATCTCTTTATGGGACTCTTAGGTCTGCATGGATCATGTCCTCACTGTACCCCAGCTCTTTGTTCTCCATTGGTTGTTCTCAGCCACCTTCAGGAAAACCACCACCTCCCCTTCATTTCCTACGTGGACCAAAACCAGTTCCTGCTATCCAACATGGTCCAGTTCACTTGCTTTATGTCTGTCCATCCCTCCAGCAGGCAAACTCCGTGGAGGCAGGGATGTCCAGTTACATGCTGCTGCTGTGTGCACACCAAACATCCTGAATAGAACCTGGGTCATAGCAGGTGCTTAGGAGGTGTTTGTTGAAGGAGGCAGGGATGCTTGTCTAGTCTCTTAAACTATTAGATCAGTTCGGTGAATCAGAAACCAAACACTTTACCTTCTGTTTGTCATTTTCCTTCAGCTTCCCACACAATGCCTGGAATGCGTAAGAACTCCAGGAGTTTGTGAATGATGGTCTGAGTCATTTACAGCAAAGCTTTGTGATGTAAAAACTGCTGCTCCTTTGGGTATTTAGTAAACAAGAAGTGACTCAGGGTCCTTCATGGGATGTCAGAGCTGTGTCAGACATGGGTCCTGCCTCCAGGAAGCCAAATATGTTTCCTTTATTTTGAGTTTACTTTCTTCCCATTCCCTTAACCCTGGGATAGTTTGAGAGTTTATGGGAGGCCTTTTACTAGGAACTATCGCAGGTTGCAGATGACTTTGAACAAAGACCGCTTTCCTGAGTCCCTTACATGTCTTAACAAGGACTTGGGGTGTAGCTGAGTGGTGGATCATTGCTTAGTATGTGTGAGGCTCTGAGTTCTGCATTAAGTTCTCAGCATCTCAACCAATGAGTGAAGGAAGAAAAAAACCTTCATGATCTAACTAACTCTCTAGCCTACACATCAAGCCATTTTGCCTTTGTTTCAAATCCTAGAGATTGGATTTCACTGCCCCGAACTTTTTTCCTGAAGAGGAGGGGAGAGGGGACAGACTTAAGGAAGTGAAATGTGGCAGGAGGCCATGAACTCTGACCTAATTCATGAGGAAACGTTTCTTGAGTTTACTATTGATCCTGCATTGTCAACTCTAGACAGGAAGTAAGAGAGAAATGTTGTCGCTATTGCTTAGTGTCTTCTCCACTGGTTGCAATCGTCTCTGACTGTAAGGAACCATTTCTCTAGTGATCAGAAGTGAGAAGAGCATGTCCCAGGGAGCAATGTGTCCTTTAGGGTCCAGGATGGAATGAGATTTCTTTGCTTGCTTTAAATGATACAACATCTGCTTCCAGCCCACTGCCATTTCCATTCAGAAGGGGTCAGCTCATGGCACAGGGTTTCAAAGTTCTTGGCACCCTCTTCTGCTAAGCTAAACTTATTAAGGCCACCCACAGCTCCAGAAACACAGCACCTATCCTCCTCATGGTAGGACACCAAGATGGTAACTTCTGTGCATGCACTAGATTTCCTTAAGACAGAAAATTCTACCGGTCATTTATTGTTCATGGAGAGGGAAATGTCAAAGAGAAATAAAAATGAGATTTTCATTTAGATTTCTGTATCCAGCTGCTTTCACATCCGATCTGCTATTGGTTGACCAGGCATTTGTGCCCTCGACAGGGGCTGAGAGGCTCCACTTTGGCCTCAGCTGAGTGGCTCCACTTTGGCCTCAGCTGAGTTTGACATTGTGTCCACATCCCCAGGAAGATGCTTTGGCAGCTTTATTTCTTATGATTCTAAGTCCTTCCCTGTGTCTCTTCACATAGGGAAAGTAGAAGCACGGAACTTTCCAGAAGTTTACCTACAAGCTATATTGGTTCTAGAATAAAACATTCAGTATGGCAATATGTAGAGGAGAATTACCTGAAATTTTTAATGTCACAAAATCTGTATCTACAATATTTTAGATTTTTAAATTTCTACTTATTATTGTTTGTATGCAAGACATATGTGTCTAGTCACGTGTGTAAGATACATGTGTGGAGGTCAGAGGACAACTTAGTGGAGTTGTTTCTCTCCTTCTGACTTCACATGGGTCTCAGGGATCAAGCTTGGGTTGCTAGGTTTCCATAGTAAGCTCCATTACCCACTGAGCCATCTCCAGGCCTCTATTTTACCTTTTAAAATGTCTTCTTATTTGTTTGCTTCAAACTGAATGTAGTCTCTTTGCAAAGATCTCTTGAAGGAGGAACTGTTGTGAAGGTGACATTTGCATATAAAATCAGAAGTAAAGCTTTTAATGCTTCCCTCTTGGAAGGACCCCATAAACCCTACCCACTTCCCACTTCTCACTTCCCCTTGTGTGGCTTTGAATGTCTAACCAGCTTTCTCTTTGGAGTGTGCCTTTCTTCCCATTCTCAGGACGTAGAGAGTAGGAATCCTCTAAAAATTCGAGCTGATGGTGACATGAATCTCTAAGATAGAAATCTCAGAGATTATTGTTGAGGCCATTGTTTTTGCTGTTACCCATGTCTCCCTGCGTAAATTAAAAAAAAATAATGAAAATTCTGTCTCTAGAGATCTTTTGTAAAGTTAACATGTTGTCACCCCTCTCTTTCTTTTGGTGAGACAAGACCTCGTAAAAGACTGAACTCTATGTGGCTGAGGGTGGCCCTGAACTCCTGACCCTCCTGCTTCTACCTCCTAAGTGCTGGATTACAGGTATGTGCCACCATGCCATCCAAGTCAGCCCACTTATTCCTATCCGTATTCCGGTTCCACCAGGCTTTGCAGATACACTAACTTACCAGATCTTTGGTGTCTCTTGGTAGCCCAGCAGCCCCCTCTCCTAAATGTCTACACAGGGAATCAGACACGTCCTCACTGTTTCTCCATAGCTCTTTATACAGACCTGGAAAACGTTGAAGTTTGGGTGGACAGCCAACCACCACACCTACCAGTCTTCCCTCACCCTTATCAATGTACTGCCCCCGCTTCTAGCACCTATATGTCTTTGTGTAAAGTGTCTTCTTACTTACTCTGGAAACGCCTCCCTCTGGGAACAGCCCTCCACCAATCACCAGTGGGACCTAGTGGATGACTGAATATGCCATTGCTCCCCTTTAGCAGAGGTTGGTAGAGCATGTTCTCCACTGGCTTCCAATTTTCCCAGCAGAGTGAAGCCACGTCACCCTCAGGAGTAGCTGGGTGGATATAACTCCCTGGCAATTCTTTCTCTTGCTTGTTTTATCCCTACACCTGGCAACTCTTACCTCAACTGCTTTGGTCTATCTCAGTCTGATGGTTGGCTCCAGAGGACCTGAAATAAGACAGGGTCCTTTGGGCTCACCCACTGATTCAAGACAACTGTAACATATCTGAAAGCATCAACAGCCTGACTTCGATCACATATACAATATAAATAAATGTAAAAATGATTTAAATAGGCTGGAGGATTGAGTCAGTAAATAAAGTGCTTGCCAAATAAGCATGAGGGCCCAAGTTCAGATCCCTAACATCTGTTTAAAAGCTAGAGCAGTGAGGCTGGACAGATGGCTCTGTGGTTAAGAGCACTGGTTCAGTTCGATTCCCAGCAACCCCAGGGGCGCTCACAACTGTCTGTAACTCCAGTTCCTGGGCATCCAGCACCCTCTTCTGGAGGCACCAGGCACACAAGTGGCAGACAAGGTTGTGTGGTTGCCTGCACCTGTGACATCAGCACTGGGGTAAGAGCGAGATAACTGGATCCCTATGTGTTTTCTAGCTAGCCAATCTAGACACAACAATGAGCACCAGGATCAGTGAGAGACCCCATTCTGAAAAATAGAGAGTGATAGTGAAAGACTCTGGAAGATTCCTGATGTTGATTCTGGCCTCTACATACAAATTATGCATGAGCTTCTGCACACACTCATGCACAAACACAGAACACACACACATACACACACACACACACACATACATGCATGCACGCACGCACGCACACTTGTGCATGCATATGCCAAACACACACACTAAAAACTAGCATATATAAAAATGACAATGAGAACCATTAATTTGTATAATTAAAAATACATGACTACTGAATAAAAAAATGAAGTAAAAAGAGGAGGACATATCTACTCCTTAAGTATGGAGAAGATTTTTATTGTAGGGAGAAAGCAGACAGTGGGAAGAGTCCAGGCTGAACATGGCCGGCAAACTAAACCAGACCATGATAGAAGGCGGAGAGCAAGAGAGGAGCCACTGACCGAGACAGGTTGCCTGAACCAGGAGATTGGTGTAACTAAAATGGGTGAGTTATATAAGGATGAGACTGGGGGAAGGGAAGAAGCCCAGCCCCTGGGAGGGAGAGGTTGAAGTAGGGGTGGGGTGAGAAGTGCTGGGAGGGGCCACAGGCACTTCTCCTGGTTTGAGATCTAACATTATGCCTTTTGTTGGTGATAAGGGGCAATGTAATCTCTTCTGTAACTATTTCCTGCTGAAATTGGGGTATCATTGTTGGGGCCCAGAAGGGGTGGAATGATGGTCGAAGGACAGGAAGAGAGAGGCTTGTGGACTGTTTTGCTTGCAGTCTAGGTTCTGTGGGACTATCTGGGGCTAGGGAAGTGCAGGATCCTTTGGAGTAGTCTGGAATGTCGGACTGCCTTGAGATAATGTGTTGTAGGCAGCCTTGGAGCAGTCTATAGCTGACTTGAAACCTACTGGGACAGATGACTAGGGAGAGAAGGTAAAGTTAAGGAGTAGGGAAAAATTTTTATCTTCAGTATACACTTGAAACTTCCAGGCCCATGGTCCTGGTATTTGGAGGAGGGTAGTCTCAAGACCAGGGGTGAGATCAAGAGATGACATCTTCAGGAATAGGCAGGTGGGGAAACTTAGGCTGTGGATAGACAGGAGTACTTATCTGGAGTCCCTTCGACCTGTGAGAGGTGAATCCAAGCTGACTCGCTGAAGCTTACTTAAAATTTTTAAGTTTATAAAAAGAGATAAATGTTTTAGATATGTTAGCATTCCCATGGTTTGTAATCTCTACAGAAATCCACATTGTAGAAAAGGCAGTAGAGTGATGTCTTTGAGGGATAGTAAAAGCTTGAGGACCCAAAAAGGATTTTAGGTAAATAGCATTAACATTTTCCCTGTATATCCAGAGCACTGGATATATAGAGTGGGCAGAGATGTTTTTAGCACAGTGACAAGCACTTTTAAGTCTATTCTTAGGCTGGGCGGTGGTGCCGCACACCTTTAATCTCAGCACTCAGGAGGCAGAGGCAGGTGGATCTCTGTGAGTTCGAGGCCAGCCTGGGCTACCAAGTGAGTTCCAGGAAAGCCGCAAAGCTACACAGAGAAACCATATCGAAAAACCAGAGATGTTTTTAAAAAAAAAAAAAAAAGTCTATGCGTAGAAGACAACCAAAGGAAATTTAAAATCTTGACCTTGTGACTGGTAATAGTATGCAATGCTTTACCAGCTTACCAGAACCTCATTGATTGATGTTGAAAGTATAACAATAGCGTAGTGAGGAAGACAGAAATGTGAAACACTTTTTATTTTTCGTATACCTTTTACCATGATACACAGGTAATTGATTACTGAGCGCAGTCATTGCAGGACAAGCTCTTCTAACGTTTAAAGTTTAAATAAAAGAGTAACAAAAAGTTCCTTGAAACTTGTTTGCCTGAGCTTTATAGGCATCAGGCTGGGGGGAGGGAAGGGAAGCCCCACCCCTGGGAGGGAGAGGTTTTGGGTAGGGGGTGGAGTGAGAAGCAGCGCTGGGAGGAGCCACAGATACTGAATGAGACTTGTCCTGAGTTTCTTTGAGACCTAATAACTACTTATAATAATAAAAAATTTAGAAGTGTAATATGTGTAAGTGTAAGTTAAATTATATTCTTTAGAGTACTCATACCTGATTGGTCAACATCATAGCACACCTCAAATTTTCATTCTT
>CABHPH010122863.1:0-13453 GCA_902168325.1 Peromyscus nudipes
AAAAAAAAAAAAAAAAAAAAAAAAAACCCAAAAAAACAAAAAACAAACAAACAAAAAACACAGATGAAGAGACACAGGTAAAATTAAGTTATAAGAGCTAGAGGGACAAACATAAGATAAGGCCAAGAATTAATAACTAATAAGTCTCCGTGTCATGATTTGGGGGCCGGGGGTCCAAGAAAGCCTGCTATAATGGCTCAACCTGGACTATCGGAGGATTTCTGGTGGTTAGATAAAATCCAGCATCCTCCAGGAGTCATTTCCCTTACCTCTAGCAAAAGAGATATAAGACTCTCCAATTAACATATACCTGTGGTGCCTATCAGCATACCAAGGTCCACGCTAGCCTCCAGGCTCCCTAAATCCCAACTCACAAGTACTTGTTACACAGTTATACATTTCAGAGCCCCCACACGAGTCTCCTGGTCCTTCCCTCCCCACAGCTACTCACCCTTCTTACAACCTGGCTATTCCTACTATTCTCAGCTTCTGTCCCTGCTATTCTCACCGTGTTCTCTCTGTTCCCTATCCCTGCTATTCTCATGTGTTCTTTCTGTTCTCTATCCTGGTTATTCTGTGTTCTCTCTGTTCTCTATCCTGGTTATTCTGTGTTCTCTCTGTTCTCTATCTTGGTTATTCTCACTGTGTTCTCTCTGTTCCCTATCCTGGCTATTCTCACGTGTTCTTTCTGTTCTCTATCCTGACTATTCTCTCCCCTGTAGCTGGAGTTTTCTCCAGTCCTGCCTGATCCACAGTCAGGACAAATCTCTCTCACCTGCCAGTCCCACAGCCACTTTGACCCAACCGAGTAAACACTTAGAGACTTATATTGTTTAAACTGTTTGGCCTAATGGCTCAGGCTTCTAGCTATCCAGTTCTTACATCTTAAATTAATCCATTTCTATAAATCTATACCTTGCCACATGGCTCATGGCTTACCGGCATCTTCACATGCTGCTTGTCATGGCGGCGGCTGGCAGTGTCTCCTCCCACCTTCCTGTTCTCTGAATTCTCCTCTCTGTTAGTCCCGCCTATACTTCCTGCCTGGCCACTGGCCAATCAGTGTTTTATTTATGACCAATCAGAGCATTTGACATACAGACCATTCCACAGCACTCCCCTCTCTCAAAGACACTCCTAACCTTGTCCAGTCCACTGCCATACTCAGTGTTTTTTTCTCAGTTTACTTTTTTCTCTACATCTATAATAAAAACCATCCCCTTCACGGTACCATGGAGTACTCATGTTGGCGGTTTATACACTGAGAGCTTTAGTGCCGTTTTATTAGTTTCTTTTCAGTCTCGTAGTGTGATTCCTTAATTTCCTATATTTTATCTAATTACTTTTTCAAACAAGGACAAATGAAGATGGAGGTAATGGCTACTAGATATTAATGTGCTAAAAAAAAAAAAAATCACCCACCAACAGGGCAGTGGTGGCGCACGCTTTTAATCCCAGCATTTAGGAAGCAGAGAAAGAAGAACCTCTGAGGTTGAGGCCAGCCTGGTCTACAGAGTGACTTCCAGGGCAGCCAGGGCTACATAGAGAAAAACAAACCAAAAACAAAAAACAACCCCCCCAATCACCCTCCAAATACTCATGTCTTGCACACATATTTTAATGAGGTATGTCAAAAATAATGAGTAATATGTTTAAAAAAATGCAAAATTAAGATGGCCCCATGTTTGTTCTCGGGAGATTCAAGAACAGAGATTCAAGCACATTACCTTGTGCTGCTTCAGATGCTATTCTGAGTTTACAAAAAGCTGGTCAGCTAGAATTTTCTCCTGGGTCACCAAAAGCACCAACCAAGGGAGTATACATGGTGTTCCTTGGGGTTTCAAAAGTCACAGCAGACATCTCCTCTGCACTCTCACTGCTCAGCAGGTACCCCAAGGGCTCAAAGGTCTGCAAAGATCTCCAAATGGAATAGACTTAACGGCTCGACAGAACCAGAAATGGCTGAGTGGGACTCTGAAAGACAAAGCCAGGAGCTAAATGGCAATTTGCTAACAAAGGCTCAAAAGGAGCACAAAGTGTGACCGGACTCAGGCCACCCCTCCAAGCCACGCTCCGCCACTATCCTAGATAAGCACATTCAAAGCACTGAACTAATTGTGAGAAGCCCCAAGCTGATGGGAAGGCAAACTGGGAGGTGTGCTGACTGGGGAAAGCTCACCAAGAGTCAGGCTTCCTCAAGAGTCCAGAATCCAAATTCTCATCTCCTTCACGGAGTGTGGGAAGACAGCAAAGTCCTTGGGATAAAGTGATTCGTGCTGTGGGATGATCCTTCGGTACTCTGTGAATATGTATTACTCTCATTAGTTAATACTAAAGCTTCTGGCCTATGGCAAGGCAAGATAAGGTTAGGCAGGACAATCAAACTGAGGATTCAGATGAAGAGGGGCAGCATCGAGAGAAGACTCAAGCCAGCGGCCCAAGAAACAAGATGCCAGAAGACCCGTAAAGCCATGGCCATGTGGCAATACACAGATTAATAGAAATGGGTTAATAATTTAAATGTAAGAGCTAGTCAGTAATAAGCCTGAGTTATTGGCTGAGCATTTTGTAATTAACATAAGCTTTTGTGCGTTTATTTGGGACTGGGCAGTCAGGACAGAAAAACTCAGCCTCTCTTTACAGACTTGAGCAACTGTGTGGACTCTTCAATTTTTCCTCTCCACCTGGGGTCAACTTGCTGACAAATTCTTTTCTCCCAGCCACAACTTGCCAAATTGTCATCAGACTTGTTAGGGTCACAGTTCCCCATAAACCAGCATTGGGCAATCAATTTAACAGGCCAGTTAAGGAGACAAATTCACAGTGGGAAGCAGAAAAAAGATCCGATCAGTGTGGTCACATTGAGAAGGGGGACCAGGAGGTCCAGAGGCCCTCTCCCACCTAGTCCATCCTTGGGATCCTGATATAAGGTTTAGGTTTAAGTAGAAAATGAGACAGCAAAGTGTGTGGTCAAGGTGTGGTCCTGCCCATCATCACTGTTGGGACTCCAGCCCTTCCTGCAAGGTGATCTGAAAAGTTGTCCACATGGTGTGAAATCTCTTCCTGGCAGACAAATTCCCTTCTGACTGGCACCAGGCTTCAGTCTTTTCCTTCCCCCAGCGTGAGATTCCTGGGGAAATTCCATTTCTTGGGGTCTTTGTCTCTGAAGGGAGGGGCAGTGCCTCTTCAGAACATCTTTTGAAAACACACACACACACACACACACACACACACACACACACGATCCTATCAGGAGCAGAGTGTGGAACGGACAATCTCCCCTGCCAGGTACAGGTTATTTTGGTTCTATCATTCCATTCTATGGCCTCCAGTCTTGCCTTTTCAATGGGAATATTTATTCTGTGCCATTGACTATGGAAGCCTGTAACTTTTAAAACATGTTTTTAATAGGTGCTCACAGAAGAGACTTTGGACTTTTGGTCATTATTGGAATTGTTAATTAAAGTCAGGCTAAAGGTATCTTACACTATGAGATGGGGATTGTAGTCCAGGTGGAATGCTATGATTTAAAGCAATGTGGGAGCTGGTGAGATGGCTCAGTGGTTGGGAGCACTGGGTGTTCTTACAGAGGACCTGGGTTCAGTTCCCAGCACCCACATGGGGCTCACGATCATCTGTAACTCCAGTTCCAAGAAATCCAACCCCTTGGCCTCCACAGGCGAAGCACACATGAGGTACACAGACAAAACGCCCATGTACATAAAATAAAAATAAATAAAAATTAAAGTGATGTGTTTTGGTGTCTGATTGACAAGAGGTCTTGGGAGTCGTGAGGACCAACCTCTTTGTCGACTTAATGAGATTTCAGATGACCCTGGAAACACACCTCTGCATGTGTCAGTGAAGGCTTTTCCAGAAACATTTAAAGAGGTAGGAAGACCTACCCTGAATTCTAGTCACACCATTCTATGGGCTGGGGTCCTGGACTGAATAAAAAGGAGAAAGTGGGCTGAACACCAGCATTTCCCCTCTCTGCTTCCTGACTCAAGGAAACAGGACCAACCCCCACCCTCTCCTGCTACCAAGCTTTCCCCACGATAGACTACATCCTCAGAAAGAGCCAATACTCTGGGAAGCCAAACCTTTCCCTCCGTGAGTTGCTTTTGTTAGGTAATTGTCAGCAGTGAGAAAAGCAGCTAACAGAGCCAATGAGATTCCCATTTCTGGGGACAAACTGTGGCAGCTGCCAGGAGGATGGTCAGAGGTCCCACAAAAGCCAAACTTAGGGTTCTGGAAGGCCAATGTGTTATGGTCGTCCAGGCAACAGAAAAAAAAACACACTTGGCTTTGTGACCTCTCAGACTCTGTACTGTGAACCTTCCTTCCTTCCTTGAGAGGATAACTCAGAATTGATTACTTCAGGCTGGAGGTGACTCAGAATACGGACGGACGGGGCAGGAAGGGTGGGTGGGTCTGCTGGGGCTGGCAGTCTGAGTGGAACTCGTAAGACGACCTTGGCAGAGGGACGGTCAGCAGAGCTAGGGCGTTTTCTGTCTCGCTGGCAACGGCGGTGTTCTGTGGGCTCACACACGGAGGCCGCGCTGGCCACAGGGTTAGGGTTCTGCTATCCATTCACAGCTAGTCCACTGGGGTCGGGGGAGAGAGCAGTGGGCAAGCCTGAGGACCCGAACCCAGGCCTGGTGGTACAGGTGTCTAATCTCCACTTGCTGGACAAGTGGAGACAAGCAGACCCGTGCAGACTCTGGGGCTCAAAAGCCAGCCAGCCAGCCAGCTAGCTTAGTCCTCCCTGGCAAGTTTCAGACCCATAACTCTGTCTAAAAAAAAAAAAAAAAAAGTGGATGTCATCTGAAGAATGACACACGAGGCTGTCCTGCCTCCACATGCATGTGCGTCTACACACAAAATTAAAGTGGTACATTGAAATGTAGCAAGACGATGAAGGGCGGGAGGAGGGGGAGGAAGGAAGGAAAGAAGGAATTCTTTTCAAAAGAAAATTGTTGCATGACCAAATAACCAGCTCTGCCTCTGCAGGGCTGCAAGGAGCCCTCCTGACCCCTCCACAGTCCCCTTCCTACTTTGCTGCCTGAGCAGCCCTTCCCCACATGCCTGGCGCTGCCTCTCCTTCCCCACCTCCCTCTCCTGGCCACCTGCTCTGGGGCTTTCCTCCTGGTTCTGGCTCTGGGGTTTCCAGACCACCAACCCTTGAGTGGTTTCCCTGTGGCCTGGTTAAGAAACTGGCAAAGAAATCCAAGCCAGCCTGGTCTACACAGTGAATTTTTAGGACAGCCAGGGCTACATAGAGCTACCCTGTCTCAAACAAAACAAAACATAGTTACCCCTTCCTTATAAGGCCCCAACACCAAATAAAGTACAGTTCTACCAAAGTCATCCCGGATAATCATTGAATTTGGGGGGCTTACTTACAGAACATAGGTGACCCCAAAGCAGGAACACTGGAAAGTCTACCCCCATCATGAATGCTGGTTTCCCCATGGCTTCACAGACAGCTCCCTTCCAATAACCTGCCTGACCTGTATACTCTAGAACCTCCCAGCCCCATGTGCAATTAGGGCAAAGTTACATACAAATGGCTGGGGCTGAGTAGCTAGAGTCTGAGGTGAGTATCGAAAGACCCTCCCTACCCCCTCCTTCTCGGAGGAAACATCAGTAGTCACTGGGCCTTACTGAGTCAGGCTCTTGCATGCAGTCACGGGTGATCTGATGAGAATGGCGGCTGCTTTGCTCTGGAAGACTGCATTCTACAACATCATGCTCCCGTACCGGCACCACTGTGCATTCCCACAGGAATATGGGGGAGGGAGCCAGGGCTGTTTGAAGCATGAAAATTTACAGGAACCTGAGAGCTGGCCAGGGATCTGGGGAGGCAGGGAGGGAGAGGATCCCCTTACCTAGGTATCTCAGGCTTCAGACTCCAGGCTTCGCTCCAGCTGGCAGACACGCTTGTCCTCACAGGTGTGGAAGAAGGCAGGGCCTGGCCATGTAGAAGTCAACAGGAGCGTGCAGCACCATGCAGGCTCTGCCCCTGCCGCTGGCTGAGAGGTGCTCCTGGGCTGTCCCCAGGGCTGGGAAGGTGATTGTGTTTGGAAACAGGACTTTCAATGGAGTTACCATGAAGTGCCCCCCCACCCCCACCTTCCCGGAGAAGCTGGGACACCATGCCCACGCTTTTGACTCTGCAAGATGAGGAGGCTCAGAGCATAAAAAGTGGCTGGCTATGTACAAGGCTCAGGGAACTGGAGGAATTCTGGGAATACCAGCATCTGTGGGGTGCAAAAAAGACAGAAGGAGAGCCACCAGGCCCCACCAACACTATGATCTAGACTGCTACTGCAGAGGGCCCTCTCCACTGACCAGAGGCTGGACTAGGACATCGTGATCTGGGCAGTAGGGATGGAATAGGTAGGGAAGAAACATCCTCCTGAAGGAGGAGTTGGTGGGAAGGGCGCTCTGCCTCCTTGGAGAAAGTGGTGTGGGGCCCCCAGGAGTCCCCACCAGCTCCGGAGCCTCCTCTCCACTGCGGTTTCCTCCTGGTGATCTGGGACCGACTTTCTCCCCACCCAGGGAAACTCCAGCACTGGCCTGGAAACCCCTTGCAGGAACACATTGCACCATACATCTGGCTGCCACCGAGAAGTGAGGGAGGGGTAACTGCTCCCTGTGCCCACTGGCCCTGGGTCTGGCATCTGGCAAGATGGCATCTTCTCCACTCCTGATCCAGAACATCAAATTAAAACTGGGGTGGGAGTGGGGGAGGGGTTCATAGCTGGTATCCACTCTGGGAGTTCTCTAGGGTGGGGACAGGAAGCGGCCAAGGCTACAACTTGTTCCTGACCTGCCCCTGGATGGGAGACCAGTGACGACAGAAGCCTAGATAGAAACTTCACAAGGGGACTGCACTTTCTGGACCACCCCCGTTCTGTCACATGGTACCTGTGACCTGGGAGTCACATCTGTGCCCTTCTGACTTGGGGCTATAGTGTAGCCTCCTGCCTGGCTTTGCAAACCCAGCAATGAGGTGAGGATGAAGATGAGTCTCTTGGGTCCAGAAAGCAGGAGCGCGTTTGTGGAACACCATAGCATACTTCCCACCACACCAGAATGGGTGAGGTCTTAATTCCTCCCAACCTCGTGTCTGGAACCTTCTCTCAGCCTAACAGAGTCACTGGGAATGCCACAATCTAAGTCCCCTACCCCTCCCTCATCTGACAGCCTGTTTTCTCAATGAGTGCGGTACTGCACACAGTAGGCCCAGGCTCCTGGCCTCACCCAAGTCTGGATTGTGGCAAAGTGTCAGTTTCATGAAAGTTGGAGGTGGTTCTGAGACCATTTGCTGGTCATCAGTAAGGACTCTGGGAACCTCCTCTGTCTCTGTCATACCCAGAAAGGGGGGCTGTGAGAATTAGGACAAGGATGCCTTCAGATCAGCCCTGTATGCTGCCCTGAGGTCCTGTCCTGAAGACATATGTTAGTCCTGCGCATACCTCCACCGGTGCCACACTGAGAATACGCACAACTGTCTCAGAAACTGTGAAGTGCTTGCCTGGGAACATCGAGAAGGCACCCAACTCATCAACCTTTCCAGGTTTAAAAAGAAGTGCCATCCGGGCGGTGGTGGCACATGCCTTTAATCCCAGCACTCGGAAGGCAGAGGCAGGCGAATCTCTGTGAGTTTGAGGCCAGCCTGGTCTATAGAGTGAGATCCAGGACAGGCACCAAAGCTACACAGCGAAAATGTTCCTAATGCTGCGACTCTTTAATACAGTTCCCCATGTTGTGGTGACCCCCAATCATAAAATTATTTTGTTGCTACTTCATAACTGTAATTTTGCTACTATTATGAATTGTAATGTAAATATCTGATCTTCGACCCCCAAAGGGATTACAACCCACAGACTGAGAACCACTGGTCTACGAGAATGTTCGCAGGGTCTCTAAAGGACATGGCCTTACTCTGCTGTTTCCTCTGTCCTTCTCTACTCAGCCAAGCCCACAAGGCTCATCTTCCAGAGATGGCATGATCTCTCTCTTGCTTGTTATCCTGGCACTGTACTGCCCCTCCCCCATCGCTATACTCGGTCCCCCCTCCCTGCTCCCCTGCACCAGCAGCCCGAGAGCCCCAAGTCCTTTATCCACTGTCCCAGCATTTCTGCATCATAAACCACTGTACCATGTAGCTATGTTTGAAGCACAAGGAAGAAGTGACTTTAGGTTAAAGAAGGGGTTAATTTACCCTTTGTTTCATCCCAAAGATTTAAGCCATATGGTTTGGATAACATTTATGTCATACTGAAAAAAACTGACAGCCTCTGCCGATCAAGTGGTTTTAGCTTATGTAAGGCAAATTCCTTTTGTAAGTGACGTTTTAGTTGGGCAAGAGATGCTTGAGTGAGAACTGGATGCGTGCTAACACCTAGAGCAGTGGTTCTCACCCTTCCTAATGCTGGGACCCTCTAACACAGTCCCTCATGCTGTGCTGACCCCCAACCACAAAATTATTTTCGTTGCTACTTCATAACTGTAATGTTGCTACTGTTAATGAATCATAATGTAAATACCTGATATGCAAGATACCCCACAAGGGGGGTTGTGACCCACAGGTTGAGAACCACTGTCTTAGATGGATTTTTAACCTAGCCTTTCAGCCTAGAAATGAACAGAAGCTGTTGGTGCAGAGGGCTGCTCAGCAGGAAGAAATGGCCAGGCCAGGCTGGCTGAGTTTGTGTTCTGTCCAGACAGAGGAGCAGCAGCTTCAGGCTGCTCAGCACGCAGGGATGGAAGAGCAGCTGAGTCATCGGCCTGGCATATCCAGGTCTGGGTGATGCACCATGTGCCCAGGGCATAAGCAGGCAGAACTGGCTTACAGGGACCTTTGGATCTGTGCCAGCCGATCATGCCACGATCCTTTGGGAATTTAAAGGAAAACTGTGAGACCAATATGACAATAAGTTATTGACTACAAATTATTACAAATATAACTATGACAGGAACAACCTAGGCATGGCTGGCCAGGCATTGTGGAGCCAGGGCTGGGCAGTGAAACCCTAGTGAGGTCTACCTCTCCTTGAGCCACTCCAAGAGCACAGAGAACCATTCACCTCCCCACGTGATGGATGCCAAAGAAAATCAAACACAGCTGGGCACTGGTGTGCACGCTTTTAATCCCAGCATTTGGGAAGCAGAGGCATGTGGATCTCTGAGTTCGAGGCCAGCCTGGTCTACAGAGCGAGTCCCAGGACAGTCAGGGCTACACAGAGAAACCCTGTCTCGAAAACCAAACCAAACAACCCCCCAGAAAATCAAACGTAACATTTCTATCCCTACAGGAACGATGCTGAGGAGGCTGTCTGACTCCGGAGGCTGTCTGACTCCACTTCCCCACCAGAGAACCACAGGAGCCCTGGTTGGGGATGCCTTGCTGTCTGAGATGACCCCCAGAGGTGTCAGCCTCTCTTCTAACGTCCTCCTTGTCTGAGGCAAGAGGATACTGGATGCCTCTAGTGCTTGAGGAAGTGGGGGTGGTGGTGGCTGGCATATACCACAGGGAACGAGGGACCGCCAGCCTGCGGGCAGCAGTGATAATGGCCAGCGTAGCATACTTCATCCTTCAGAGCTCGACGTCACCACAGCAATTCTGGGCTGGAGACTCTTTTAACACCCTCAGCGAGAAGTGAAGGAATCTGAGACCAGTCAGGTAGGAGAGTTGGCCCCAGGTCCAGCAGCCAGAAGCAGGAGCACAGGCAAAGTTCAGGCTGAGCCCTGGGCCCTGGTGCCAGCCCCACTATCCAGCTGTTGTGGATAGTAGTTGAAGATGTGTTACATTTGTTTATGCTGTGGAACATTTGTTTAATGATGCAAAGATGCGTTGCATTCTTTTCTGTTGCATTTGTTTAATTCTGTGAAGCTGTGCTTCTTTGCCTGTCTGAAACATCTAATTAGTCTAATAAAAAGCTGAATGGTCAATATGTAGGCAGGAAAGGGACAGGCAGAGAGAATAAACAGAAGGAGAAAAAGAGAAGATGGAGGGTTGAGAAAAGAAGGAGGAAAGGAGGATGCTGGGGGCCAGCCACCTCAGCCACCCAGTCAGACATGGAGGAAGAAGAAGAGATAGACAGAAACAGAAGAAGGTAAAAGCCCAGAGGCAAAAGGTAGACGGGATAATTTAAGTTAAGAAAAGCTGGCTAGAAATAAGCCAAGCTAAGGCCGGGCATTCATAAATAAGAATAAGACTCCGTGTATTTATTCGGGAGCTGAGTGGTGGAACCCCAAAGAGCCAGAGGCCAAAGAGTAAAAACTAACCACTACACCCAGCCTTGCAGTAGGAAGCCTAGGAGTGTGGTCTGTCTTCCTCTACTGGGCTCTGCAGGGCTCCTCTACTCCCCCCCTACTCAGTGCCCAGTTTGCTTTGCTGGGCAGGGCAGTCTCCCCCTCCAGGCTGGGGTGTTACAGAACTCCATCAAATTCACTTCCTCCTGCCACCGGCCTTTATCTCATGGCTCAGACTCCAATCTGGAGAAATAAAAGTCAGGCAAGTCCCTGCTGCTTCCCAGGGAAGTCCCAGCGAAGTCCCCATTCCTGCTCAATGTGAGTAGTGTGAGTAATTTTAGCCCAAGTGGGAAAGGGGCTTTCTTTGCCCTGAGAGGCTGGCAAGGCACACTGTGTCCGGCACATGTCCTCTGCAGGCTCTCTGGCTGCTGTCCAAGAGCAGCGCAGCCATGCCTCCAGGCAGTGGGAAGGTTTAGCAGAGAGCCCACAATGCCTAAGACGCAGTGTGTATGTGTGGGAGCAACTGGACATCCCCTAAGCTGGCACCCCATGAATAAACGGCACTAAAACACTTCCCTAGGGGAGAATGGTGGCTTACACCTGTAATCCCAGCACTCAAGAGGCAGAGGCCACACGCTAATGAACTGCAAAGCCCAATTATCTCTGGCCAGCTTGCCGCTGTGCCTCTCCAGCCCACTGGTTGTCACATGAGCTGTCTGAGGATACCAGAGCAGCTGCCTCCTGGAGCAGGGCCTGCGTCCTTCCAGCCACCGGCACCTATGACAGGAAGGCAAGACCAGGAGCAATCTGGGGTGACAACAGATAACTCGAGGTATCCTAGGCTCCTGGCCAAAACAGGGACTCGGGGCAGACCCCTGGCTGCAGACAGCAGCAATGGAGGAGCTTGGATACATCCACAGGTGATCTTGAAGGTTACACTGTCTCCTGGGGCTCAGCATCCATCAAGACCAATGGAAGACAGCTAGGAGGGAGCCTGCTTCTCCCTTCCTGGATCTGGGATCCTCCACAGGGCATCCTCTACTGCCCGCAGGTTCTGTTCCTCCATTTTTTATTTTCTATTTTTTTTTTTGTTTTTTTTTTTTTTTTTTTGAGACAGGGTTTCTCTGTGTAACAGCCCTGGCTGTCCTGGAACTTGCTCACATAGACCAGGTTGACCTCGAACTCACAGAGATCCGCCTCCCTCTGCCTCCTGAGTGCTGGGATTAAAGGCGTGCACCACCATGCCTGGCTCTGTTCCTCCATTTCTGTTCTGCCTCATCAACCCCAAGAGTCCTGGCTTCAACAGGTCTGCAAGAAGTACGTCCCTGGGCCCTGAGGCAGCAGGGACAGACGAGAGAGACCTCATGGAGCCATGTCTGGAGTAATCTGACAAATCATTGTGAAGAAAGAGTGGGATAGACGCCGCCGAGCAGAGTGGTTAACAGCAGAGGAGGGATGGAAGGAGTTGGGAAGATCTTTTGAGGCAGAGGGAATGATAGTATGAAGGTCCTGGGGCAGAGATGTTCAGTCCTAGAGTGGCTTAGGTCAGAACTCGAGAGCCAAGGTGGGGCTGGGGGCAACATTCTCTTGGAATATGACCTGAGCTGAGTGTTAGGAGGCACCACCCCATGCAGGAAAAGCGTCTCCATGGGCAGGTCTCCCTTCAGGGCACCGGTCCTGCCAGCCAGTATTATCCCGTGCCTCCCAGCTGACCTGGAGACTCCACTTTCACACTCGGGGTTTCCCCCATGCTGAGTCTGTGACAAGGAGTGTGTCTAGGAAAGTCCCTAGAGCCGAGAGCGAAGAAGGAAACTTCAGGCCAGGCCGTGGTCAGTTGGACTGTGCAGCGATAGATGGGAGCTAGTTGGTGGTGCTGCCCGGGCATGCGCACCAGGATGGTCTGCGGCTGTCAGATGTTATGCTTCTCTCTGGGGGCACAAGCCCAGGATAACATTCCTTCCCCTTCCCCCTGACTGGACCCAGCAGCCTTCTAAGGTCCTCTCCTCCAATTGACTGGGGAGGGGCATGGTCCACAGCTGAAGGGCCAGAGGCAGTGGCTCCCTAGGGACTGGGGTGATGATGTGAGGGGAGGGAAGCAGGTATGTGCCAGAGTAGGAAGCGCCCTAACTCCTTCAGAAGCTAAGAAGGGTGATGCCAAGGCAACTGAGGGGCAGGGGGTCTGGGTTTGGGCAGCATCTGCCCACAGAGACTGCCATGGCCACAGAGGACATCACTCATTGGGTCTGGAGGACATGTGCTCTTGCCTCTGGGCAGGGACAGAAGGAGGTTCAGTGGGTTGATAATAGAAAAGCCTGAAGCAGTGGTGGTGGGTGCCTTTAATCCCAGCACTCAGGAAGCAGAGCCAAGCGGATCTCTGTGAGTTCAAGGCCAGCCTGGTCTACAGAGCGAGATCCAGGACAAGTACCAAAACTACACAGAGAAACCCTGTCTCGAAAAAAACCAAAAGAAGAAGAGGAGGATGAGGATGAGGATGAGGAGGAGGAGAAGGAGGAGGAGGAGGAGGAGGAAGAAAAGCCTGAAGCCAGGAGACACAGCTAGAGTCCATAAGGCAGAAGAGGATGTGAGGTCCCCTACCCCACAGGAGAGGTCTTACCTGTGACCTCAGCTAGGATAGCCTGATGTCAGCCTCCAGCCCATTTCACAGTAACTTGTGACCTCTGGACTTCCCACAAGGCAGGAGCTGCTCTTCCACCATCTCTGGGGCACCCCATCATCAGAATGAGTGGAAGTAGACAGGGCTGAGCCCGGATGGCAGGTCGGGTGTGGCCACGTGAAGAGGGCCACAGGGATGGTGACTGATGGCAGAGAGGGGGTTACAAGGCCAGACACCCAGGCTGTCAAAACAGGGAGATGAAAAGTCAAAAATGAAAGGGCTAAAGTAAGATGGAAACCCCCCCCCTCTATAAAGTCAGGCCCTGACTGCTTAGAGCCTGGCCCGGTAACCGCGATGCCTCACACACAAAAATTAAGCCGTTATAACCCCTAATGGCCCTGGTACCTGACCCCAAAGGGTCAAGACTTATGACCTTAGGATGGAGCTGCCCTCTAGACCTCTACTCTGTGATGCCACGAGTATGGCCCAGGAAGTGAGAAAAAAAACTTACAGTTGTAAAAATGGACCCATCCCCTCTCAGGGAGGCAATCTCTCTCTCTCTCTCTCTCTCTC
>CABHPH010122865.1:0-13769 GCA_902168325.1 Peromyscus nudipes
GGACCACAGCTGTCTACTATGTGACTTCATTCCCCTGCACTTCTGGAGCTTGCGCCTTCTGTTTGAGAGATTCTGCAACCCAGGTTCACTGTGCTGATTTGAATGAGAAATGGCCCCACTGGGTCATTTACTTGAACACTTGGTTCCATTTGATGGTGCTTTAGGAAGGTGATGGAACCTTCCTGGAGGAAATATGCCACTGGGGGTTGGCCTCAAGCTTTTATGAACTGGCTCCTCCCCGCCTCTCTCTCTTTCCCCCTGCCTCTCCCCTACCCCCGCTCTGTTTACCGTGTGCAGATGAAATACAATCTGCTTCCTAACTAATCACACTCCTGCTTCCATGCCTCCCCACTTTGACCAAATCTCTAGAACTATAAATGAAACATAAACTCTTCCTTAAGTTGCTTTTCGGCAGGGTCCGTTAGTACAGCAACATAAAGTACTAATGCACTCATGATGCACATGCCATGGATGCCCCCAAACATGAAGTGCTTCTCCCCCGCCTTCCTCCACCTGCCATTCTAAGGACATACTTCTCTCTGTCTTGACTCTACAGGTTCCCACCTCACGCTTAACAATTCTGCTTGTGCTTTCCTGCAACATGCCAAGGTACCCTGTTACCTCTCTGGACTCCCTCTTCTCCTCCCTCTCACAACCTCTTCTTCTCCATCTCTTAAAAACTGACCTTCATAAGGAAAATACAGTCATGACACTCACACAAAAAAAAAATCTCAAATCTGGAAATCAACCACCTCCTTCATACCTGAGCACCCTCTCCTTTGGCACCCTGATCCCATTGTCAGTCACCTCCAGCATACAGAAGTCCTGTTCACTGTGTCCTCGCTGCATTGTGGGTTCTCACACATACCTACAGATTCGTTCCCACCCGTTTATCACCCACCATCTTTCTGCTCCTCATACAGGATATAGCCAATGCTACCTCATACCTCTGTATACTTCCTCGTGCTGCAGAGGTCCGCAGGGCCTGTTTTGTCTCTGAGACTCAGAGCAGTGTCCCCTCCTCACTGAACTCTTGAATTATTTCACACTCAACAATACACGTGTGTGCTCTCCTTAGATGTCAAGAACTGTCTGTGCATTCACTTATGGTCAATGGTCAGTAGTCACCTCATTTAAAGCCAAGAAGAAATTTTTCTGTTCTCATGAAATGTGGTTAGCAAAAATATGGCTAAGACAGTCAAATAATACAATCTGCAAATACATTTGTTTTTTACAAAAACTTTAAAAAAAAAGCCATCATTAATGCGGGTTAACAAATGCTGAGCTGTCACTTCTCCGGGAAATGACAGGTTAGCTTCCTGCAAACCTCTGAGCATATCACATTTGTCATCAACGGGTCAATATATAATCTTGTTTATGTGTTTTGCTGTTTGATAGCACTTTTTAATGTATCCTGCTGATTCGTTAGCATTCAATATCACCAGCACCATAACTTGCACCTAAAGGAAGTCTGTCTAATAGATACATTTTCTCCATAAGGTATGTTACGGAGACTTCCTATCCCTAGAAAAGTAAGTTGTCCTTAAGTTCTATACTGGGAGGCAGCCATATTGAACAGAAAAATAAATTATATATAATGTATATTATTATATATACTTACATATAATAAATGATGATGTATAATAATACAATAATTACAAAATACATAAAATATAATATATTGATATGTAATATTGGATATATTTATATACATAATATAACATATTATATACAGAAGAATAATAGAAAATGGACCATGAAAATGGCATTTGTTTATAGCATAATAGCTCAAATCAAAAGGCTGAGCATCCCCATGTTCAGCCTCACCCAGGAGCCAAGGTGTTTATTAGGCAGTTCAACATTGTGCTTCCCTGTGCACATCTAGAGATGACTGCAGGTATTGACATCAGTATTAAGAATAAACTTTAGTATAAACACCAAATCCACAAGTAGCAAACCTGACAATATTTGCTTCCTGTATCTCCCCCAAGCTTTGAAACTGAGTTCCATTAGAACAGGAATCCTCTCTGGTCTTTGCTACTGCAGCTTTAGCAGCAGAATGACATTTTTCAGATGGCAAGAATCAAGTAGATAGTCACTGAATGACTAGATGAACTCATGCTATTTCCCTCTACCAAGAAAAGTCTTTCTCCAACTCCCAGCCATACTCATTCTTGCCCACACCTCAGTATCAGTCTAACTAACCCAAGCTCATGGGCAGAGGTGTTTCCCCTCTATGTTACCTAAACATTCTGAACACATCTCTATCATGATATTTTTCTAATCGTATTTTAGTATTAGTTTGTACTGGTCTTGGTCAGTGGGCCGTGTGTCCTTACAGTCAAGACCTGGTTCATAATTATCTTTGTCTACTAGCATGTAAGGTTATAGCTAGTATGTGTTAAATGAAAAGCAAATGTTTGTTTGCTTAGAAATATTTAAGGGCTACAGAGAAAGCTAAGCAGGTTGGAGCACTTGCTCTTCTTGCAGAGGCCATGGTTTGTTTCCTAGCACTCACACGACAGTTTACAACCATCTATTAACCCAATTGTAGGGCATCCAGATCCCTCTTCTGGTCTTTGTGGAGAGATACTAGGCATGCATGTAGTGCACATATAGACACAAAGACAAAACACTCATGTACATAAATAAATACTTAACCCAGGTCTAGTGTCATAGGTCTATAATCTAAGATACTTTGGCAGCTGAAACAGGAGGATTCCAAGTTCAAGATCAGCATTTTCCTTACATGTGGGAGATCCTGAATTTAATCCTCAGTACCAAAATGAAAAGAAATATGGAGTTTACAATCTCTCTTCCATGAACCAACTTTCCAAATGTGATACTTATCTATGGTATCAGAATATCATCATCCTTTAAAACATGTTATCTCTTTCTTTACTTATTCAAAGAAAAAAATCATTTGTGCTTATATCATTAAATCACTTCTTTCTAGGGACCCACTATCATGGCTATCTCTAGAGCTTATAGCTCATGCTTCCAAAGAAACTATTCCCTGGAGAGAATTGTAGAGAAGTTAGTTGGAAGATGGTTGCATTGATGCAACAAAAGCCTCTAGAAAATGTAAAGCCAACAGTGGGAAACACTTGATGTATTTTTAGATTTCAGAAATAGAACTTCGATAATGCAGAAAAATTTGTGCCTCATCGAAACAGTGTTATATCCATTAGATAAAACAGGAACCCACCTTTTTCTCCTTTAAGCTACACAATTAGCCTAAATGTCTCCTGATTTCAGTCTATATTTCACAACCTGACTCAAACCCACAAACTAGTAGAGCCACTCAAAAAACAAAATCATATTACTTGCTTCAACTCCCTCCTCCTGTCCATTCTTCAATACCAGACCAGAGCCAACAGCTCCTGGTGCTCAGTTCCTGGCCTTTTGGTCCCATATCTCATCTGTGAAACTGTATCTATGAAGCCCCATCAGTCTTCATGTATATATTATCTACTTTATCAGGCAGGCAAGAACTGACTATTATCTCTATAACAGCATTCAAGAAAAGGTCTGGAGATCAGTAGATATTCATGTAACATGGGTTATGAATATGGAGCTGGTTGATAAAACAGTAAAATCCCTGTTACTTGATAGCAAATTCATGAGACTATGTATTTATAAGTCAGTCAATGCTGTAATACCAACCCTCTCTGAAGGTTCAATACAACTTACTGTTGTTTTCTGCATAAATCCTTATGACAGGCATCAATTCAAAAAGCACTTTGGGCTTGGATTCAGTGAGTCTCATGTTCCTTTTGTCCCAGCCAGCACCCTCAAGATATAAGCCGTAGACATAGACCCCTTCTGTGGGAGGGGCAGAAACGTCATCCTTCATCAGTTTGGTGACTTCATTGCAAAGAACCATATTGTCCAGAGCCCAGCCTTTGTTGGCCCGAGTTATTTCCTATTCAATTCAGCAAAAAAGACACAGGGAACAATTAGAAGTTTGTCTTCATCAGAGAAGCAAAATTATGATCAAGTTATTCAAGTTATCCTCATTCAAAGGAACTGGGGTAGCATTTAAAGAATTTAAAAGATTCTCTCATTTAAAAAAAAATGTCCATTTCCTAATTTAACCATTTGCACTTTAAATGGGGAACTATGAAATTAAAATCAACATAGAAATAAAAATAAATACTTGAAGTTCAAGCTATCAGTCTGGGAATAAATAGCTATATTTATACTGGCAACAGGTAACTGCTAGTACCAAACAGAGGTAGTCACTCTCTGTCTTATTATATTCTTTAAAGCTATAAGGAAAGAAGAGAAGTTTGCAGAGGGAAATTACAGTAACACAATGAGCCTAAGTCAGAGCCATTACCTGTCGCATGGCAGTTAAAAACCCCTGGGGGTTAAAAAAGCCAGTCATCCAAAAGCAATGGGGTCGGCCACTGAAAATCCAGGAGGTGAACTGACAGTTTCTTTCTAAGAGTTCAGTAAACCAGAAGCCCAAGGTACTTGAAACCCACGATGCCTGAAACACATACATTATAACAACTCTTCAATGTAGGGTTGATTCAGCCATGTAAACTGACTGTGCTCACTGGGGAAATTGGCAGGCAACTGTCCCTTCAGTCTCGAATTTCCCTTGAGCTCTGACCTGTAAGCTTCTCAGATTATTCTTTCTCCCTCACATTAATGATGTGAATGTAAGTTAATGATGTGAATTCGCAGAGCTGAGAAGCATGACACTACCACCACCTTCTACCTGTGAGTATATTCATCACTAACTCTGCTATGAAGAATCAAAACAATCTACAGAACGGAATTTAACAGGCATAGTTATCAATCATGATTAGGCTACAATTTCAATAGATACTGTATAAAGACAAGATTTCTATTTACATAAATAAGCTCATGGCATCGTCAGGATAAGTCAACACTTTAAAATGCATTCTGTGCACAACACATCACAGAAGCCATTCTCTGCCTATTTTAATGAAGTAAACAACAGTTGTGCTCTTGAGTGTGTATCTCGTTAAGGAGCAGAAAGGGAAACCTAGCTCCCTTTACCATCCACAATTGATTTGTCGGTGTTGCTCCTAACTTTCTCCCCAAATTCACCTGAGTAATTTCCTTTATGACAACGGGCATGGATGCCATTAATGCAACAGGAGTAGCACCGTGGGGAAGAATCTGCAAATCATAGGTTGTAACATTTCACTGTAACTGCAACATTTTCAGTAGGAATAAATGTCGTAATCAACTTGGGTAGGTATCCCACTTGAATTTTAAATATCATACAATTAATTTGCCTATATTTCAAGAGCTTCTGTAATTCTACAGACTGATAGTAACATTAATAGAAGAAAACTGTATAAAATGATCATAATTTAAGAATTAGGTAGCTCATTCTAGCCTACCTTTATAGGTATGTTAGATAAAAAATGTGCTAAAAATCACATTTGGCCTCAGAGTAAAGGGGCTCTAAAATGAGAGGCTGCCACCTGCAAAAATTCTTGTTCTGTTCCAGCGCCTCTCAGGGGCTGGCAGGGCTGAGTGAGATGGCTTAGAGGGAACAAATTTGCAAGGCCAGTGACTTGGAAGGTTCTCCATCTGTCGGCAGTAAGAATGGGAGTTCAAATGGGAAGTGTTCAGGCCTTTGCAATGAATTTGTGAAAGGTGAGAAAGAAGGAAAGGGGCTCTGATCAATGCTGATTCAGAGTTCCTAGGCTATGTGACTCAAGATGCATAGTGACATCATCAAATAAGGTGGAGACGAAAACAAGAAGTCCTAGTTGCCAAATATTGGTCAATATCTGGGTAAGATATGTGAGACTCAGCACTGATAAGCCTCGTGTGTGTGTGTGTGTGTGTGTGTGTGTGTGTGTGTGTGTGTGTGTGTGTGTGTGTGTTGCACTCATGTGATTGTGTGGGTGTGCCTACACCCACGTACACTACACACTTTAAGAAACCAGGGGACATCAGGTATCTTGCTCTATTACTCCCCACTCTCCACCTTTCTGTCTGAGACAGGTTCTCTCACTGAACTGGAAGCCTGCAGTCTCTCAGGATCTGCCTGTCTACATTCCCCAATGTTGAGGTACAGGCATGTGATTCCAAGCATGTATGAATTTTAACATGAGTGCTGGGGTTTTGACCTCAAGTCCTCACACTTGTTTTGCAAGCACTGTTACTTACTAACACAGCATCTCTGTCCTAAAAATCTTTCCCCAGACACTGCTAGTTCTAATCCTGTCAGGATCCCTTTCTATTTTGCTGAAGAAATGCAAGCCTCCCAAAACCTCCTTCTGCCCATTTCACCTCTATCTAGTGCCTCCCTCTGTATTCTCAGCCTGGCCCCATCCTCAACAATCCTGCTCTCCCAGTCCTGCATATTTCATCTTTAGCATCTAGTGCCGTGAACAGAAGATACCTCTGGATCCTACATCTCTTCCCTAAGCATTGCCTCCACATCTTCTATATACTGATATCAGCCTCCTGCAGGGCAGACTGCTGGCTTTACAGCCTTCTGTCTTCCTTGTACACCATAGCCCTCCAAACGAGGGCTGTCACAAGTGGCCTTATCCTTTTTGTTATCTGCTCTTCACTTTGGAAGCATTTTCTTCTGAGGAGTCTTGTGCCTATACATTCCATCTTATCCATTCTGGCGTCTGTCACCTAACGATCATCCACTGGTAGTCATGCTGGCTTACACTTACACTCGGCAACTCAGATACTCAAAATGGCGATGGTGGTGACGGTGTTCGAAGTGGTGGAGGTAGAAGAACTGAAGATGACTGTGGTGAAGGTGGCCATACCGGAGGAAGAAGTGGTGCTGGTGCTGGTAGTCGTGGTGGTGGCCACAATAGGGGCAGGAGAAGCAGACATGGTGGAGATGGTAGTGGAAGTGATGGTGTGACAGCGGCGGCGGTAGAGCTGGGAGTCACTAGTAATGGTGCAGTCTTGCTAATAACCACAAGCACTTACATGATACTGGCCACTCACCATGTAATCTTATGAGCAAGGTAACATCAGCATCCATAAGAATGATTCATTTAGCATAATACTTTTTCAACTAACGATCATCTCAGCTCTAAGAAGCCTCCAGAACATATTTCTTTATTCCTCTACTCCCACATTCAAACCCCAGACACATTCATCATCAAATACTGTTTGGTTTGGAGTCATGCTCTTTCTACACTCCTGAAATTTTTCTATTGCCTGAAAGCTCCATTTATATAACCCTCTGGATACCTCTATACCCTTACTCTCATACTAATGAAGTAAAGAAACTTATTTGTCTGGAGATTGTTCCAAATATAGGTTATCAAACTGCCCATGAGCTTTCTATGCTTCCCAGGCTCCCAAACAGTTAGGTTCGGTCCCTGGCTCAAATACTGATTCATGGACTATAAATGGAAAAGCCATGGGGCAGCTCCTGGCTAGGAAGCCTACATCTAGTGTTCCTTGACCATTCATCTGCCCTCTGCTATGATAACTTCAGAGTCCCTACGTTCCAGGTGGCACAGCTTTCAGATCTCAGGGTCTCCACTAGGTTCTCACAGTAATTTGGTGGAACAAGGGGCCCACTTGACTTCTGAGAAACATATCCAAGTTGGTAAATGATAATACAACAGCATCTCCTAAAATATGTGAAAATATGATTCAGTGTGTCATATATGGGACAACAACTTTTTGGAACATCACAGCACTTTCAGGAAATATATAGATTCCTATTAGGGAGCCCAGCTCTTCCTGTTTTGTTTAGGACTGAAGTGTCTGTAGGAAACACACAGCTTGCTCACTAGCTACTTGAGGATGAGCTGCCCATTGTAGTTCTGTCTATGGGCAAACTTGCTAATTTTAGGTTCTATTTTAAGAAACCCTCTTGTCAGCCAATATCATACATATTCTCAAACAGTAGCCTTTTCAGTAAATGCTCTATAATCTTCCAACACTGTGTTGACCTTTACTTTTTGAAACCAAGTAGGAAAAGAGCCAAATATTTAATCTTACAATCAGGCTAGTCTATACCACCCCCAAAACTCCCGTTTCCCATTTCATTCTTTAACCATAACCTATAGCTTAAAGAATTTATGCAACTTGAGGTGATAATGCTCATCCCCAGAGTCATGACTAGCGAAGAGGAGCATCCAGGAGTCTTATCCAGCTGTAAAACCTATGAAGTAAAATTATGACTGGACCAAAAACATTCCCAGAATGGTAACAGAGTGGCACATTCATCTTGGGTGCTACCAACAGCTGCCTAATCAAATTTAAGCCTACTTGGCGGGAAGGAAATCATTTCTGATACTATAAAAGTAGCCAGCTCACTATAGCTGGAGAGGTCATAGACCTGTGAGGAAAACCTACTGCTTTCACTTTCCTAAAGCAACATAACTGTATTGTAAATATTCATCCTTATACTCACAGACAAGTATAGATCCTACCCTCAAAAAGAAGTTTCTTTTTACAGCAAAAGGAGACCATTATAGAAGGCCATAACTAATCAAAATGCAGAGAACAACAAACCACGAGGTGCTCAGCTCCAGGTAGTACAACATAATCCCCGAATCTAAGGCTCAGGGAACATCAAAGAGTGGGAAGACTAGAATAGACAGAGGACCAGGAAGCCTGCTGTACGATTGTGCCTTCTTCCTATAGCAGGGAAGCTGTATCCGTGAAATCTCAACAACACAGCTGCCCAAACAAGACCTGCACAATGTCAACAACAGTTGGTATCCCAATGTTCATGAAGAAATCTCATGGGCCCCACTCCTAGATGAAGAGCTGCAAGAGATTAACAACTGCTGAGAGAGGGAGACGAGGCCCTGACTAGTTATGTAATACCTAGTGACCAACCCTGGACACATATACATGCAGGAAACACTGCCCAGACGCAGCAGATTGTATTCATATAGTTATTCATTTATATGCATATGTAACAACAAGGCTAAAGAAGAGGAAACTCAGGAACAGGGGTGTGGGTGCATGGGAGGAGCAGAAAGGAAGAGTACGAAAGGGCATATTTAATTGGAATATTAAGAAATGGCATATGTAATTATTTTAAAATAATAAATAAATAAAGGGAGAGATGGCCCAGTGATTAAGAGCACTTCCTGCTCTTGCAGAGGACCTGGGTTCAGTTCCTAGCACCCACATTTGGTGGCTTACAACTGCCTGTAACTCCATATAAAGGGGATCCAATGACCTATTGTGACTCTGTGGGCATCTGTAAGTATGTGAACCACATTTATAGACTTAAGCATCCAGGTCTGCATAAAATAAATAAATAAACCTTTTTTATTTTAAAATTAAATTTGGTAGACAAGCACAGACTGAGGAATGGCCCCTAAGCATCACTAAGCCCAGGAACCAAACTAAGTCAGTGACTCTTCGATGGCCCCCACTCTCCAGTGCTCTCCACTGTGGTTATAGCCACTCACGAAGTAGGAATAGGACTGTACTTACCTTTTTCCATCGAGCAGGGATTCTGGCATCAAACATGCAATCCAGAGCATCTCGCAGATTTTCGCTCATGATAATGGTGCCATCCACAGCCAGTTTCAGCTCAGTCAGGGTGCTGCGGACGAGGCTGAGCACCCTCTGCATCCTGTCAATCTCCTGCCTGAGGAAAATGTTCATGGGCTGGAATGGCCCCATCTTCTGCAATCTCTCTTTCACCTTCCATGGAGACATTGAAAGTGCACATGAGGAATTAGATAGCTACGGCGATAGCATAGGATGGTGCCCTGGGCTTCTAAATAAGCCCTGCGTTTTACAATGCCACAAATAATAAGCTCTTAGTTTTTCAACAACAAAATAAAAAAGCAGGTATAAGAAAGCAAGTATCTTGTACATTACAAAAGCATATATTGTATAGAGCATGTGAGAAAGAACAGGGAGCCATTATCAAATAAACTTACTAGGAATTATTTATTCCCTGCCAATGTGACATGTGTGAGTACATGCAGACAGTCTGTTCATGTACGAAATCACTGTGCCAGTTGTCTCAAATAACTAGACGTCTATTTTTAAAGCACTCTGTTTGTTTTCCATAAGCACAGATACCTGTTCATTCCTTTCTATTTTACAGGTATTTGTTGAGAATCTTCTATTTAGCAGATAATGTGTGAGGCTGGACTATTTTATGCTAGAGTGGTTCTGACAAATTCTGCAAAAGAATGTCTCTTCAGAAACCTAGTTACCATGTTTCGTTAGAGAATTATCCTCTTTCAGATATTTTAATTGCTTCATAAATATTTCGACCTCCAGTAGATGCAATGGCCTCTCTTCCAACGCTGTAATAAAGAGACCTTACAAAAGCTGGTAACAGTATTGATTTTCTCCAAACGAGTGATCAGAGATTCTCCCAGGGAAATTATTCCCTTGTCAAGAGACCCTTGAGCACAATTTTAGTCGCCAAAATAGTCTGCTCAGTAGGAATGACAGGATGCCAACCACTTGTGTGTGGCCAGGCCCTATGTCATGCAGGCACCACTTAGACCATATGGAAAATAACTCACTTCTTGTTTCATTAAAGATTTCTAAACCATATCAGAGTAATTTTCTCAAAAAAAATGCATTAAATGCTAAAACATTAACTTCCATGATTATAAATTGCTTAGAAGCCATCTATATACCAAAAGAATCAGTTTTTGAAGTTAGTTACATAAAAAACAGCAGAGTGATGCTAGAAAATGCAGCCTCCCTGAAAAGTGTGCGTTAAATCACACACACACACACACACACACACACACACACTCACACACACACATGCATGCATGCACACACACATTTGCACACTTACATGCACACACACATACACACACGGGCATGGACACATATCTAACTGGTCCTTCACTCTGATAGTTCAATGCTTTCATTTAAACAATGGCACTATGAAGAACCTCAAGGAAGGCTCTACAAAGTAACACTAATCCAGCAAGACACATATCAGCAAGTAATAAATATTGACATTCATGCAAAGTTTCTTCATGGTTTTCCTTTTGTAGTTTGTCAAGAAGCTCCTTTAGTTCTGAAGGTTATCTTTCACTTCAGAAGCTTAATTTTGACCTACTTCCTTCCTCCTCACTCCCCGACAAACAGAGTCATCTGAGGTGGATGCCAGGATTTCATGGACTCACTTCAAAAGGGCTGTAATCTTCTGGAAGCTTCTCCAGCATATCATCAGCCAGGCGGGCAACTACAGCCTCCCGCGTCTCGTCCCCTCCACCGGAGCTGTCCTTAGGCTGGATGCCCAGGATGGTGTCCAGCACATCCTTGGCCAGCTTGCTCTGGTAAGTAATGTCGGCATTGGGGTGCAGCCCAAACACCTCTGGGCTGTCATAGGCAGGCAGGCTCTGAACAGGAAAAACCCCAGATAAGCACGCACTGATAACATCAATTAAATTATAGAGTCAGGAAATAAAATGGTTTCAATTAGGATAAACACTTACTTATGTTTCATTTGTGACCCACTACAAACCCCAATAATTTCTCCACATACCCAAAATGAAAAGTTGTAACATTGAGAAACACAAAACAAACTGAAGAAAAATTTAACCGGAGACACAGACTTCTTATACACATGCAAGACAAAAGGGAGCTTTTTTGGATAGTCCAATTAAAATCGTTTTATATGAATGTTGTATAATTAATGGCTATTGTATTGATACAAATGGCAGGAAATCAGAGTTTTAGGAAGCATGGCTCCAATAAGACTGAGGGTGAAAAATGGTGACTAGGAAAAGAGAGTCAGAACACAACAGAGAAAAATGGAGTGAGAGCATGAGACACACCCAGAAACAGAACAATCAAGCAGGAAGTCTCCTCAACCACTGGGAAAGAGAAAATGTACCTACAATTTGACATGTATTTCCAGATGTGGATCCCACCTTAACTTTGTTATCTTATCACTAGTCTGCCTCCCTTCCTCTGCCTTATTTCATTCCTTTCGCACATCTTCTTATGAGACACCTCAGCTTCATTGTGGAATGAGGTACATATTTAGAAATGCAGGTACAGACATCCTTAAATTTACGATGTCTCAGACATTTTCCTATTCACTGCTAATGATTTAAAGACACACACAGTAGAGTAAGGCAAATGTTATTTGTTGATTTGAATTAATAAAAGTGTAGAAGTGGTAATATATGATAAACTCATTATATTTATACATCAAAACCCTATAAATATACTGATAAATGTATCCCTTTGGGGTGCTATGCTTTAGTTTATTTACTCTGAGATAAATCTGAGACAGAGGCCAAAGCAACTGCTAAATCATTATCTAATGCATTCAGGGCACAGAAAGGGAATGCAGATATCTGCAACACTAGATAATCTTTCCCTGCATAGTCCTGACTGCCCTATCAAAATCTATATCACTCTGTCCTACAGCAGTACTCCTCTGCCAAAAGCAGCTTTTCCACCAAGGATCATTTGGCAACACCTGGAAATATTTATTGATCTTAAAATCAGGTAGGGGATACTACCGGCATTTAGTAGCTAGAGGACAGGGACCATGCAAGACATCCTACAAGGCACAACAGAGAAAAACCTGGTTGTAAATGTCAATGTTGCCAGAGTTAAGAAATTCTGTCTTTAAACAAAGGGCTCATGCAAGGCAAGTTCATGGATGCCATATCTATATCCTGTCTTAGGCCTGAGCTAAGGATGAGTGTCAAGGACTAACCACCTGGGTGGAAAGTAGAATCGACTGAGTCCAGAAACTTTCCTTGGTCTACAAGTGTAGTAACTGAAGTTTCATGAGCAGAGAGCACCACATGACTTCTCCATACATTGGCCTAATCTGTCATCTCACCAATGAAAATCCACCCCCAAGCCATTAGAACAGAGGAGTGTGCCAAAGGGGTTTGCACACAACTTGTTTCTCAGAGCACAGGTAAGCATGATAATCAAGAGGTGATAAAACCATAAACAGTCTTTACAGTTGATTTCAATAGTATGAATAGTGTCAATAAATTTTGTAAGGGCCCAAGAGCTGCCAAGTTCTGTTCCACAGCTAAAGTCTTAAAGCAAACGAACCTGTATGTACTGAAGATAGCCATCCACTGTGCTGCATTTCGGAATGTTGTATCCTTGGTAAAAGGTAAAATCTGGTCCAAACATGTTTTCACTGAACCAAACCTTTGCAAATGTGTTCAGCAACCTCTTATCGTAGTCATCGGTGACTCTGCCTCCATACTGAATCTCTCCAATCATGTAGCGGACAGTGGTCCAGGACACACCCTGGGAGCATTCACCACAAACAATTATGCACCCTCCTGTATTCGCCATCATCAGTGTCAGCAACACAGTCATTCTTAATCATTTCAAGATACAGACAGTGTAGAAAAGGAATCCAACGAGCCGATGTGAAGAGTGACTCCAAGGTCACATTCATAACTTCAAATAGACTCTCCTGAAATTCGTGTTTCCACACGTCAATATTTCAAAAGTTTACTTTTAATGATTTATGTCTATTTTTTTAATTATGCCTGTGTATATGTGGTAGGGGAGTACAGGTGCTGGAGGAGTCCAGAAGAGGGTGTCAATCTTCTGAAGCTGGAGTTATGGGCAGTTATGAGTCACCTGAACATGAGTGCTAGGAACTGAACTTGGGTCTTCTGCAAGAGCAGTGTGTTTTTTAACAACTCAGTGGTTTCCCAATCCCTAACCGTTTACTTTTTGAAAATACTTAGGCAGTTCTAAAAAAAAAAAATTTAAATGTAATCTGAACTCTTGTCTTTATTTCCAGAGTTTTGCTCCCCTCCATCCCACACAGCACCCCTGCCACAGGT